>MU134453.1:2244-129961 GCA_015039355.1 Ramaria rubella
GGGGTACCAATTGAGATGGCTGTCAACTGTATTGGCTGTCGCGAAGTATTGTTAACTTGCAATTCGACTTCCTGTTATGTACGAAATAGACAGGTGTCGTCGGAATAGCTAGGTATGACAGATATAAATGGCAATAACTGTCGGAGAGAGTGCCGGATAGATGAAACAGGAAGGGATAAGGTCTTATTTGAGAAGATGATGGATGAGGAACGTGTGTGATGAACAATCAATGGCCTAGACCGAACTGAGTTTGGAAGGACTTGATGGAAGGATGTGTGTCAAAATGGGAATAGGGATTGCTGAGATGATAGACGATGGACTGGGCCTCTCTGGGGCAGCCACAAATGTCGGTTTACTTTTGGAAATGAATCCAAAAGACAGTGGGTAGCGGTGTCGTTGTTGCACGGCTACTTACACTGGTGTTCGGCTCAGTGCGCTTTGCTATCAGCAGCAACAAAAAGTAGAACAAGGACAAAAGATGATGACGTAGCAGTGATGATGATGATGATGTAATACGCTGACGTAAGCGTAGACGAGATACAACAGCAAATGTCACGTGATTGACAAGGCTGGCCTTGATGTAGACGTAGTAGTAGTAGGACGTAGCAGTAGACTTAGACTTAGGACTTAGATGAGTGAATCCAACTGAAAGAGGTGAATTGGGGGTACACTAAGGCGAAACAGGCCTTATATACATGAGCAGAACAACAAACGATGCGAGTATGCCATACAACGATGTCGTCGACAGCAGACAGGAGAAATGACACCCCGGCAAGGAGGCAGAAAACCAAAATAGGGAAGGTGGTTTGTAATAGAATGGAGAAATGAGTCAGGTGGTCGAAGAAATGAAGGGAAATATGGCAGCGAATTTGAAATAGAAGCCAGAAATAGAATAGAAGTGAGTCACAGACAATAGACCATATGGAACAATTGGAAATAGAAGTACAGCTGAGAAGCGAGTGAGTCAGGTGATGAAAAATGAGTCATAGCCGTCCAATAGGATTCCAGTTGCTTGTCAAATTTCTCCGAAGATGAGTAAGTGAGTCATGTGACTTGATGACGACTCAGAAACATGTGAACCAATCACGACACTTGGATACGAATTTCCTCCAGAGAGGGAACGAAGACGAGCCCTTCTTGACGAAGTCCTTAGGCACATAACCGTAGCAAATCTCTGTTCCTGGTCCGTGCTCTTTGATGTACCAGTTATTCCTAAGGACGATACGATGCCAACCATTCACTGGTTTGAAGTTTGGGTCAAAACCGATGACGTAGAAGGGAGCATGGAAGGTTTGATCGAATACCCATACGCAATCGTGAATGTGATAAGGAGGATATGAGGGGAATATTCGGTATGGGCCTTCAGGAGATTCGACATATAGGGGATAGTACCGACGATGTGCGACTTGTGGAGGAGGACTGGACAAATGAACATCAAGGGGAGAACACCAACTAGGAAGTTCAACGCGTGGTCCAACGTGTATGTCTGGCTTGGCGGTCATCTGAAACGAATCATGGGACGTGGTGGCCGCAATGCTGGATGGCATATTGAAAATAGAATTGATGAAAAATAAAATGAGTGTGGAGATGATGTGTCTGGTGGACTGGAGGTAGCACAGCAGATGATGGTCTGGCAAAAGCTGATGATGATAGGCACGTGTGCAGTGAGCGTCTTTTGTAGTGTAGTAGGCGCTGTCGAGTATCATGATTGTCAACGCCGTGCAGGTTGATGACATCACCAGTGCTGGCATTCTGCACGAGAAGGGCAATCTAAACTTTAGTCTAGAGCCACACAAACTCGACGCCCTCCATCTTCAAGTCAATCTTGACCTCACACTACACAATGCAGGTACATTCATTCATATCTCTTTGTGTGTTTTGTGCTTACTTGCAGTAACCACAGGCTTCCCAGGTCCCCATACACTCCTCCAATTCACATTCTCCCCCTAGCCGGATTTCTGCACCGCACCGTTCTCCAGAGTTTTTGCCACAAGTTTGACCACCATCAAAGCATTATCCAGGTTCTGGATGTACTTGTGACTGGTGTGAGTGATGTGTAGGGTAGGGAGTTTTTGCGTGGTTGTCCAGGGATAGTTGAGATAATCTACCAGTGAATCAAAAGCTTGGTGCTGCAGTTCTTTTTTTCTTGCTATGTATGGATACATTTTAGTTAGAATATATATCAAATTTGGCAATATAGCAGGAACTTTTGACAGGTATACCCATGGGTACCTGTGATCTGCACCTGTGGATTCGGATATCCAGGGCCTGGGTTTGGCCCTGGATGTGGGTAGAGGTTTTGGGAATTGAAATACCCATGGGTCAGATGCGGATTCATCCGCAGATTCACTCATGTCATGCCTTAGTATGAAATGTTTCAGCCCGATCAAAGCAGTGAATTCACAGGAGCTTCACAAGACCACAGGCAAGTCTGTGAGATCATCAGAGTGGGATGAGAAAGATGGTACACTCCTGTTCCATGGAAAGGTATATGTCCCCGATCAGCATGACTTATGATGTGTCTCCCAACATCATGACACTCATATTGCTGGCCATGCTGGACATTGGAAGACCTTGGAGCTTGTCTCTTGGAACTATTGGTGGCCTCACATGTCTCGCTACATCGGAAGCTACACGAGGACATGCAACCTTTGCCTACACACCAAGGCTCAGCGTCAGCTGCCTGTTGGAGAACTACACCCTTTAGAGGTTCCTGAACAGCGTTGGGAGACAGTCAGTGTCGACTTCATTGTTGAACTCCCTGAGTCACATGGGTATGATGCTGTGATGGTTGTTGTGGACTCCTTATCCAAGTGTTCTCACTTCATCCCCACCCTGACCATGATTACAGCATTAGGAGCCTCTCGCCTCTTTGGGGATCATGTTTGGAGACACCATGGACTCCCCTTCCATGTGGTTTCAGACCAAGGTACACAGTTTGTCAGTGAGTTCACTCATGACCTATACAGACTTCTGGGTATCGAGGGAGCTGCCTCCACTTCATACCACCCACAGACAGATGGACAAACAGAACCTGTCAATCAAGAGCTCAAGCAATATCTGCGTCTATTTGTGAACAAACAACAGGACAACTGGGATGACCTCTTGCCCCTTGCAGAGTTCCAGTACAACAACCACATCCATTCATCCACAAAAGAGACTCCCTTTATGCTTGACTCTGGTTGCCACCCACAGATGGGCTTCGAACCTCACCAGCAACCATTGAGGAAAGAGGCTGTGAATGAGTTCAAGCAACAAATGGCTGACTCCCTGTCTGAAGCCCAAGCTGCCCTTGTAAAGGCCAAGGAAGACATGGCTCGGTACTATAATCATCGCTGTGAGCCACCCCTTACCTTTGTTCCTGGTGACAAAGTCTTCTTAGATGCAAGTGACATCAGCACCACTTGCCCCTCAAAGAAATTGTCACACTGAAACTTGGGCCCCTTCCTAGTGGAACACAAGGTTGGCTCCCATGCTTACCACCTTCGACTTCCCAAATCTATAGGTCACCTACACCCTGCCTTCCCTGTGGTCAAACTCCTCCCAGCTCCCCCAGACCCAATTCCTGGTCAGAAAGCCCAAACAACCCCACCCCCGGTTCTGGTAGGGGAAGATGAGCATTACGAGGTTGAACAGGGCTTGGACAGTCAGCTTTGCCATGAGAAGCTTGAATACAAGGTTAGGTGGAAGGGTTATGGGTATGAGCATGACAAGTGGAT
Organism: Ramaria rubella; assembly: GCA_015039355.1. Classification (NCBI taxonomy): domain Eukaryota; kingdom Fungi; phylum Basidiomycota; class Agaricomycetes; order Gomphales; family Gomphaceae; genus Ramaria; species Ramaria rubella. Next base: position 5,964 of record MU134453.1, read on the forward strand.
CCCTGAAGCAGATTTGGCACCCCCAGACCTCATTGCTGACTTCCATCACCTCCATCCAGGTGCCCCTCATCATATCCGTGTAGCCGACTTTGACACCTTTCGTTGGATCCCACTTGTGTCTCCCATAGGTGTCAGTGTGTTGGGATGTCACACTCTAGAAGGGGGGTGATGTAAGGGGGACCTCTATTCTCTCTCTCTCTTCTCTATCTATTTTGACTCCCTTTATCCTCATTTCCCCATGACCTTCCTATTCTCCTCCCTCTTGCCATTTCATCCTTTCTCTATTCTAGCTACGTCTTGGGTGCTTATTTAAGTGCTCAACGTTGATCTTGCAAGTGCTCAACATTGATCTTACAAGTGCCCACACATTGATGTTCGGACTTCATTCTATATTCAGTAGTGTAATCAGCAGTGGGGTCCCTAGACTTGTCTCTTCAGATTCCCACCTGCCAGGTATGCATCCTCCTCTGTAGCTTCCTGTAGGCTTATATATCTTCAGATTCCCACCTGCCACGTCATAGTGTGATGTTCCACTAGCTCCAGGGGTTGCCCTTATACTCTGGTCACTGTGTGCATCCAGTTACTCCAGTTCCTCCAGTCACCCCTTCCTTTCAGTCATTACAGGCTCCTTTCTCTTTGTTCCTCCCTCCTGCTCAATCCTTGCTCCTAGCTCTTGGTTGTGACTTGTGTTGATCACTCCTTGTGCATTGCCACTCTTGTCAAGCCTTGCACCTGGTCACTCTGATCACTACTTCCTCCTTGCTCTCTCCTTGATCATGATTCTTTCTGATTCCTCCCGATTTGTGCTCATTTTTTCCAATTCCTGCCAATTCATTCCAATTCATGTCAATTCTTACCACTTCATGCCAATTTGTTCCATTTTCTGCCAATTTGTGCTGATCCTTTCCCATTCATGCCAATTCTCTCTGATTCACACCGACTCTTTCCAATTCCTCCTGATTCACACTGATTTGCACCAACTTCCACTAAATCACACCAATTCATTCCAATTCATAAATTCCTCATATTTTCCCCACCCAAACAAACTTGAATTAAGTTTCCTAATTCTCATAATTTCAGTCCTATTTTCTGCTTGGGAGAAACCTACAAATATATACAATTTTCCATGTGGTTTTCCTGTCCAGAAAATCTAGAGACACATATATGACTTCTCAAGTGCATTTCATCAAGATTTTCCAAACCCAGCAAATAATACATTTCCTTGGAGTTCCCAAGGATGGGGAATTTCAAGAAAACCATACTTTTTCTTTTGATTTTGATGATGTAATTCCTAAGGGTTTCAGATTTTATGAGCTCAGAAAATCTTTGGAACAGTAACACCATCAGTCTGCCAAAAATTTGACCAATCAGAAAAGCTTGGTCATGCCAATGGTTTTCCTATGTTTTGACTCAATGTTTTATCTAGTTATTCCAAGAGATGTTCTGACAGTTTACCAGTGCCAGAAACTCATTGGCAAATGTTATACTTTTACTTAATTTCCCTGTTCAGAAAATTACTGGCAAACTCAACCATTTCTCAAGATTTTCCTCATGGTTTTCCCATCCAGAATATTTTTCCCTGCCTCCAGTGAAGAGTAGGGAATTACATGGGTCGTAAGGATGGAAAGAGCGACATACACAAAGCGTTACGATTGTCCAGCATTCTATGTAGGTAGTATCATCCATCGGAAAGTGGTCGGAAATTTGCAGCAGGAAGATAGCCATAATGGAGAAAAGTTGCGCTGCGTTAAGCCGCCCCCCGAACATTTTGGCTCCCGGAGCTGGATCGACGAGCAAGCTGCTGTTGCAATCTGGCCATTTCCGCGTTGGCTGCATCCAGTTCCGAAGCGACTCTCGCGTTGGCTGAGTTGAGTGCCTGAATTTTCGCTTCAGCTTCCTGCAACCCTTCCTGCCTACCTCTTTGCAACCCTTCCTGCCTTCCTCTTTGCAACCCTTCCTGCCTTCCTCTTTGCAACCCTTCCTGCCTTCCTTCCTGCTTGCCTTCTTGCCTGCCTTCTTGCCTGCCTTCTTGCCTGCCTTCTTCCCTGCCTTCTTGCCTGCCTTTTTCTCTGCCTTCTTGCCTGCCTTCTTGCCTGAGCTATCGTGCGACATCAGGAATTCGCAAACACCAAGAAAATACAATAAGCCCACCTTTTCCTCTGTCTCCCAAGCCTCCTTATACAGATCAAAGATATCTTGCGGCGCCTTCGGAGTGCCTTGCTTCACGCTACAGTTCAGGAACGTCCCCAAGGAATATTCACCCTTTCTCTGCTTTGCGACTGCTTCTTTGCTGCTCGGGTACAACCCCTTGATTGTCGTGTAAATCATGTTGGCGTACCAAAAGCACTGGTATTGGAGGAGCTCGTAGCTGCGATGGTATTCGTTCACGACTGTGGCAAGAAGGAGGAGTTGGGTAACACTGAACGAGCTGCCTTCGCTGAGTTTCAGTGTTTTACAAGTGTAGTTTTCTCCCTTCAAAGGAAATACGAAGGCATCGTTCCCCTTTGTCGAAAAGTATACCTGGTCAATGGCACTGAGCGGCTTGTTCGGCACAGAGGAGGAGGCTGAGGAGGATGAGAAAACATCGGTTGGCCCTAACGACCGTGTAGAATTCTTGGAAGAAGCAGAGCGGCGATTTGTTTCTGGAGTGCTAACGTCGAATTCCAACCCCGAGCGTTGGCCACAAGTTTGGTCGACACCATCCTCTTTGCTCTCCTTCGCAGGAGGGATGCGAACTCCATCGACATTCCGTTCGATCAAAAGAACCGACTTGGCAGGCGCCTTCTGAGACCCCGCCTGAGCACGCTCCACGACGTATATGACCAAAAACTCGTGAAAGGGAGGTACCATTTTCTTGCGCCATTCGATCTTGTCGACAATCGCGTTCAGGCCATCGTGGATCCTGATCAATCCGACATCAACACAGACTTCAAGACGGTGACTAGTGAGGTTGTGTAATAGGAAGTAGCCTCTTGCAGGCATGAAGAGCTCAGTGACCCTGGTGGCGAGGAACTGTGCGTATTGGAAGAAACGATGCATGTCGAGAAAAATTGCTGTTTATAAGGTGAATGGCTAGCGCGATACAAGCATAAGCAGTATGTGTTTTTGCTGCCCAGTCTGGCGCATGCAGCAACGTTCAACTGTGTGGATTCGATGCTCGAGGCATGTCGCGCCCTCAGACGCCTACGTGAACCAACCTTTTCGGGCGTAGCGCTGTGCACAAACGGCATGGCTGCCGCAGAATCTCATGCCTACCCTTCCCTGACACTAAAACATGGCATCGGTGCGTGTTTCCACGCGTACATCAGATTGCGGAGTCCAGGGATGGGGAATCCTTCCTGACATTCGGCGGTAAGCCAGAGACATTCTGATGCTGTTCTTACCAACTTGAGATTGATCATAGAGTAATAACGAAAGGGATCCGGACTCAGTTTGATATTATCGTTAACCATCTACAATGCTAGCAGGCCAACAGATTTGCTGTTTTTACCCAGTACGGAAACGTCGTGAGAAGAGATTAACCATCACCAGGTCGTGCCCTCGTGCAGGCCCCAGGGAAAAAGGGTTTGCACTGCTCGAAGCATCAATGGATGTTATGACACTCCCAGGAACCCTGACATGATCCTAATCCTATCATAGCCTATCGTCCGTTCGCTGGCGGTATTGGTTCGATATCTGTACATTACGCCGCATAACGCTTTCAGCATGATTTGCTCCTCAGACATGTGCTTTCCTCCAATGTATGGACCTTATCTCCAGCCGCTTATCCCAAACAATCAGGCCGACCTATCACCTTCTATCACGATACTCAAGATGCGCCTCATTCTTGTACCCGGCGGAAAAGGAGTGTCATACACCTCACTGTTAGGGCATGTTTTCCGCAAGGGGAAAACCGCTCGAAACTAGCCGTAGTTCTGGCATTCTAGCTGGGAGCGTCTCATCCCATTTAGGCTAGTTCAATATGAGTCACGTCGCACGCCGCAACCTTGCTCCTCGAACACATTCTTAGTAAGTTAATATCCGTTCCCTAACCTGGATGGATCCGTCTTCACGTTTATGTAAGTAGACTCTGGCAAGCTACATAGAAGGTAGGAAGGTATGCAGAGCTTTGCATTCGGACTCGGATCGTCTCTAGATCGAATCTTTGATTGGCTGTGCAATCTAGATATGTCACAGAGAACGTTAAGACAAAAACAAATTGAAAGTACACAACTCACTACTAGGGACTGCAAGTTGCGGCGTGTTCTCTTGCAAGCGCAAACGTTTATGCACCGCCCGAAACATCGAAGCCCTTGATTCTGACATCCAGAAGGTATGTCCTTTGGGACTTCATTCGTATGCACTACCGCACTGCATTTCATGAACAAATCAATGGGCATACCTCAATTTTTAATTTTTTTTTTCTTTGCTAGAGGAACCGCACAGCTCAAACTTGTCGTCCGAGCCTTCGCTCTGGGATTTGAAATAGATGTCAGCCAGACCACGTGTAAGTCGCATGGCATATTCAACCTGCCTGTTCCGCTCACATCTTCCGAAGATACTAAATTCACTCACCTTAAAATATAAGTATTAAGCATCACCGGTATCAATCCTGAAACAAAATTACGTCGTGACGCAAAAATACTGGTTGGCCATGTGACTCGGATTGGAGCAAGCTGGCGGATTAGGCGCGGATCAACAACATATGTTAATTTCTATGTTTAAGAACCACTTATACATAAACCCCAGTATTGACAGATCCGCTTGATTTCCATGAAGCAACCACGTTGATGAATTGTCGCACCATGCATGATGATCGAATTGTTAACAGTACTATTATCCCTAAGAAGTATGAACATTCAAGTTAGCATCTTATTGTATCATGCGAAACAGCTAAAAAAGTAAGCCCACATTACTAGGCCGTGACAAGGCTTCTTACAACTTGAAGTAATGGGTCTTGAGAGTCAGGGTAGGTAAGTATCATCTGGACGATGGAGATACAGATGCGCCTTGCCCGTACATTGTCTTGGCCGCAATGTCCAAGCCTTGATGTTCGCAAAGCCCAATTCCAGTCCACGAACCCAAATTCTTGAACCGGCGTCCAACTCCTCTTCTTACATTGTGACCTGTTTTTACTAAGGCACAAGGCGACAGCTAAATTATCACCCCAACGGGTACCATAGCGGGGAGTCAGAGCGAACATTGTCAGGGGTGATAATAATAATGGTAGTTGGGCTACTGCTAGCTACAATTGGATTAGCTCTGGGAGAAGAACCTCGTAAGTAGGATGTATATGGAGCGATCGATTGATTTTCCCAATATGCGTAATCGGTCTAATACGCAGAGCTCGAAATGCATGTCAGATCACTGCGGGTGACTTGAACGGAGTTCACCTGCATCGCAACCTGAAACCTCCAAGTCATTCTGGAATCGCCAGTTCCCAAGCTGCGCTTCTCTTTAAAATTAACATCATGAAAACTAACGCACTGTAAACGCAAGCCTTGAAGTGCGACATACTATAGGGAGATGCGTGCTGTTGCCGTTTCGTGCGCGAAGAAAAAACATCAGTTCTGGAAGCAAGAACAATCTTCTCTGCATCATAATTGGAAGGACCGGACTGCGCTTATTGCCAGCGTATTTCATACAGCTTCCTTCACGGTTCTGCTGGCACGAGTGCTACCCACCGTGAAGTTAATTCCATCTATCGCATCACCCTTTGAGTTCGACTGTGAAAATCAGAGATCACGAACAAAGGAAGCACATGGGAGAGCCCACATGCACGACGTTACGTGCTGTCCCTTCTCCCCGAGAAGGCGCAGGCGCAGGCGCACTGTCGGAAATCCGCCGGATCCGGCGGATTCCGGGCACCCTTTATTCCTTTCAAAAAAACCCCGGCAATTTGAAGTAAACTCACGGTTTATTGGGATTGGTACATATGTATTAGAATTAAACTTCCATTTGGAGGCGGTAATCCATCACATGAAGTTTCTTTCTCGTGCACTAGAAATTGATAACACTGAATCTTACGATCATGATCTGAGCACGGCTGTTTCAGAAAGAAACTCACAAATTTCTCACTTCACAAGTTATCATCCCAAACCTCCCAAGAGATACGATGGCCGCACCCTTCCGGGTGAGTTGTCCAATTATTTTCTAGCGAAACTTCCCAGTCCTCCCCCCTAGCTCCAGAAAAGCATAAAACTGGGGGCTGAATAGTGGCGTCGAATCCCTCCCATGCTTTATCCCTACCTGGCTCCTCCATCTCCACAAGACCCGCGAACTTGCCGACGTCTTCATCGAGCTCATTCTGGCCATCTACATCCAACCTAAAAACCCTAACACCGTTTGTTCGACTTTGCCGAAGCCGAGTCCACATGGACTGTAGTTGGCTGAGGCCCTTCGACCACCCATTTTCAAAACTCGCGCGCGCTTCTGCCACCTGCGCTCCGATATTTTCCTGACCTATAGGCTGCCCCAATAAACGGGGAAGATTGGTGCATAAAGACTGTAACCGTGGCGGAGGTGGCATAATCCTTATCTTTGTGGCTTGCCTGCTCGACTCTGATGCAGGGAGGAACATTGGAATAGTCGGGGTGGTGTCAATAGGGCGGTCTCGAAGTGAGATCGTTGCAGTGGCCAGGCCTCTTCTGCCACGTCTAGGGCGACGGCCATCCACATGCCCTGGAGCACTTCCATCCAGCTCATCCTGGTTATTGTTTGTCATGGCCTCTGTTTGGGCCCATGCCTTCAATGCCTTTTCACGTTCGCGTGAATGTTTTACGCCTGCCAGGGCGCATGCTTTCCCCAACACCTCCCATTCTCCATTGTCGCATAACCCTGTGTTATCGAGTATGAGATGGCGTAATCGTCCACCACCGACATAGTTGAGCAAAGCTTCAACATCACTTGTTTCTCGAATGTAAGAAGTGGAGAGATCCAATAGGGCAGCATTGGGGAAGGGGTACTGGACTTTACCCGGAGGGCTGGCAGGGGCAATAAATCTGACGAGTTGTCGGGAGGGAATCCGAAGCCGTACGTGGGTGACTTTCTGTGTGGCCGGGGATATACTTAGAGTCGTTAAGGGAGTCAGAGAAAAGAATACGATGGGTTGAGCGAAGGCCTTGATCTGTGTCCCTGATGGAGGTGGAGGAAGTGGATCCTGAATGATAGACACGCGGGAGAGAGAACAAGTTGATGGCCACATGGAGATAAGCTCTAACGTAGGATCAAAGTAAGATCCTTTGAGAAATTGATAATATGTAGCCGTCTGAACACTGGAACACCCGTAGCATTAGTGCTTTACTGCAATCAGACGATTGGGAAGGGAAAATACTCACTACGGCCGGAATCGCAAATTTAGGGTGTTGAGTGAGGGTACTGGTTTAATAAACATCTCTCGCAGATGCTCGGGTGTGAATACCGGCCCAATCTTGAGTTTCAAACGTTCCAATGCTGGTAGTAGAGCTAGAACGTTCACGAGAACATCTGCGTCAATCCTCCAAATCACCAGAGTGAAGGACTTGACCCAGATAGATTCATCAGAGATAAACTCATCGCTTAATATTCTGGAGGAGAATTTAAGAGGAAATCGAAGTCTCAAATATAGCTGAGGCAGCTGCTGCTGACGGGTTATTGATATGTTTTCGAATAAAGGGCGTAACGGTACGGGAGCGAGAGGAATTGCCCGAGAGAGGTTGAGAGTAGAGGTCTGAAGTTGCAGCGGTGGTATATGGGAAAGAATTGTATAGTATAGTTCTGGTGGTAACGTTCCAAGTGACATGTGTACAAGACAGAGACGGCGGCGCCAACTAGCCGGTTCCCAGCGCCGCCTATAGAGTTTTTACTAGGTGAGTCCTGTAATTATTTATCTAAGCTATGCAGCATCCTAAGCCGCACCCGTTCTTAACAGGAAAGAAGGGTACCAGATAATGTGAGAAGACGGTGTGAAAATGACATGCTCCCCTGCGTACGGTTGAGCGGTCCGGCTCTTCCGACCGCGGCTGCAGTTGAGTCCTTTGTGTACATAGACGCAACGCACGTCTCTGAACATACAGCACACATCACTGAAGCTAGTCAAAATCCAAGGTGTGGACATATACGCACCCAAACAACATTAGTACTATGAACGTGAATCCCACGGCCACTAACCTCCAATCTCCAATCTCCAATTCGCACTCCCACGTGTCCCCCGTAATATAAGCGTGCGTGCGCCTTCCCCCCTTCATCCAAATTACTCTCCTCACACCATGGCTGGGATCCCCCAAACGCAGTACTACCACCACGGCACGCTCCACCTCGCAGGCGGCACACTCCCCGACGCTGTGACTGCTTATCGCACGCACGGCGATCCAGCCAATCCGTGTATTGTGTGAGTGCATTTGTTTTCGTTGCGCTTCCGTTACGCGACCTGTTCTATGCACCCACACCGTCATACTCCTCCCCAGCTTCCCAACATGCTACGGCGCGCGCCTCGATGACCAGTACTACATGGTCGGCAACGGCCCGAACCACACTCTCGACACGACGCGCTATTTTGTGGTAACGTTTGCATTATTTTCGAATGGGGAGGTGCGTGTTTCGAGCTGTGTGTGAGGGATTTCGATCATGTGGAGGCTGATGGGCTTTTTTGGGTGACTTTTGCTCTGGATTTTGGCGTGTTTGTGTATGGGTAGTCATCAAGTCCGTCGAATACGGTACGTACTCTTCACATGTATTCTAATGTCGAAAATACTGCTGACGGAGTCCCACACAGCCCGTCCCACACAATGGTCCCTACTTTCCCAAAGTGAGCTACAAGGACAACATGTGAGCCGCTCTCTCCTCCCTTTCTTATGCCGCGTCCGCGCCGCTCCATTGTCCTTCCACACTCCCTCTTTTTTTTTTTTTCAAACGCTGCATCATTTTATTACCCCTTCTCTCCCGCCGAACCACACAACTCACACTCTTCACATCCACACACCCACTCCCAGAAACGCCCAACACGCCGTCCTCACACACCTTGGGATCAAGAAAATATTCTGCGTCGTAGGGTTTTCGATGGGCGGACAGCAGGTGTGTTTCTACAGCTATTCAAGCAAGCAGTACCTCCGACTCGGATCTGCGATTGCCATCGTTATCGCTACCCTTTCTCTTTCTCTTCCCCCTACAACACGTTCGACTCCGATTCTAATCATCTCCTCCCCATAATCCGTCCTTGATGCCTAGGCGTATCACTGGGCGTACATGTACCCCGATATGGTCGAAAGGTACATTCCAAAAACTCCAAATGCATCTCCCGGGCACAATCTGACGTTGTCTCATGTCTTTCTCCTTCCTTCTTCCTTTCTCCCTCTCCCTCTCCCCAATACCCAGGTTCATACCCATCTGCGGCTCCGCACGCACAAGCCCACACAACAAATGGTAGGCACTCACCTTCTTCACATCGCTCCCCGCATCCTCCAACTTCAAACCGACTCCCCCCTACAGCTTCATCGAAGGCCCCAAGGCAGCTCTTCTCGCCTCGCGCGACTTTGAGTACGGGCATTACAAGACGCCGCCGGTGCAGGGTATCAGAGCCTTCGGGCGGGTGTATAGTGAGTTGTGCCGTTGACTCGTGTTGGCGCTGTTGTGTGGTTTTTTTTCGGAGATGGGCTGATTATGTGTCTGCGTCATGCGTGTAGGTGCGTGGGCGTATGGTCAAACGGTATGCCCCCCTCGCAATATCTTATCCCAGCACTAACCCCCCCCCAGTGGTTCCGCACGCACTCCTATCTCTCCAACGGCAAATACAAATCCCTCGAGTCATTCCTCCTCGCGGAATGGGAAACCGCCTTCCTCGACTGGGACGCACACGACCTCATCACGCTCATTAATACGTGGTCCGAGGGCGATATCTCCAACGGGGGGGATTTGGAGAAGGCATTGGGGAGTGTGAAGGCGCGGGGGTTGATTATGCCGTCGAAGACGGATTTGTATTTTCCGGTGAGTGGGTCGCTTGGCGCTGCTGCGCTTCTCAGTCCGGGTTTGAGTCTGGGCACGGCTGTGCAGTATGGTTTCGTTTGCCATGTATGATGTTGAAAGCCCCCCCTTTTTGCTTTGGGTGCGTTGTAGCCGGAGGACAGCGTGCATGAGGTGGAGCACCTCCCGAATGCGGAGCTGGTGGTTATGGAGACGGTCTGGGGGCATATGGCGGGTGGAGGGGCGTGTGAGGAGGATGTGAGGTTTATGAGGGAGAGAATTGGGAAGTTTTTAAGGGAGTGAGGTTTAGGGGGGTGATGGGTGGTATGAGATGTGGGTTGGATGCCGTTAGTTGGGTTTAGGAGTGGCTTTTTCAGAGTCTAGGATGAGGCCTCGGCAGAAGCACCGAAGGATATGTACGTTATGCATGACTTATGAAGTGTTCCGCTAGGATGGAGTTCCTGGAACGAGTTTTGATGCGCAACCTCGCCAGTCTTCTTCGTGTTGCGCTGATTCATCTTGTGCTATCATGATCTTCTGGGAAACACTCGCATTTTCTACGTACGTATATGGCTGCATCATACTATACCGTCTATAAAAACGATTAGATGCGTCGGACAACTCACCAGATCGACACTGCATCGACATCAGTCCTGTTTCTTCTACCCACACCGGGCCCTTCCCGTTCTAGCACGACGACAGGTAACTCTGAGCCGATATTAATATCAAATAATACCGTGGCCGCGTGGCGACACATCACCCGTGTCATTTAGCCATTACTTCAACGATGCCTTGACACCGACACCTGTACAGCATCCAATTGAAACCCAGTAAGACCAGTACATCAGATATGTACTCGCAGTCTAACTTGTGTATAGGTCGGTATAGGAGCCTACAAGTGTCTACGAGTACATAGCTGATGTAATGGTATGACTGGGTATCAATTGGATGGTGCACAGCGTGCATCTACTGGCGCCGCAACGCCAACCATGACAACACATGCGTGCTCGCTGTCTGCGACAGCGAGCACGTCTAAAATCTTTTATGTGCGAATAAAAATATATATATAAATTGTATAAATATCAGTTTGCGTCGTAGAACACGAATCTGACGTCAGCTATGTCACACACGCGTCGTGCTCATCGTCGCCGACGACGAGCTCGACTATTTGGCCAAAAACTTGTCTATTTTTACCGAATAAAGTTTTGGCACACGTTTTTTGTCGTGTAGAACGCGAATCCAATATCAGAATTGGCATACGTGTGTCGTGCTCATCGTCGGCGTCGATGAGCACGCTTACGCACGTGACTGCTAATTATAACCCAAGTCCGACACTGCATTCACCACCATGGCGCGCGGCCGGGGGTACACAGTTCAGCACGTATCCTTAGGTTCGAGCCGTGGGGTTACGATCAACCGTCTTGGAAGACGACGGCGCTCTCCATCAGACATTGGTGAACGTCGCATTCGACATAGTGTTGCCGCGGCTCGGGTTTGGTTCTCAGCCAAGCTGAGCCGGTGGTCAGCCGAAACCGAGCCAAATAAGTGAAGCCGAACCGTTCTGGAACGACTTGGCTCGGCTCCAAGCCAGCTCCAAGCTGTAAGCCGATGACGGAGTATGAATTATTTCAAAACATGTTGTACAGCATCGGGATGGGTCTGGGGAGGTTTCCTAAACAATGTGTGAGGTCACTGCAGCTAATAGCACTATACAGAAGCAATGCCAAGGACAGTGTAACGATTAGAACCATTCAGCTGTGATTTAGGGCATTAGTGCAAGTGAAGTCAGAGGCATCAATCTAAAACAGTACCTGGACTCCTGGAGTGTTCGTGGTGAGACGGTGAAAGTTCACCAGGTTGCTTTGATATGTAGGAGTTCGAAGATGGTGTTTTAATGTCGCAGGCATACTTTTTCACTGGTGTATTAAGGGGTGTGGGTATGTTGCCAGCTGCCTCAGCTGCCTCTATTTGTTTTGGAAACTGTGATCTCAGAACTAAACATTGGTGTAAGGTACACAATCAAGTTTAGTCTAGCCACTTGATAGTATTCAAGGGGATATCAACCAAAGACTATTATAACGGAGAACCCAATTAAGAGATTCTACTCCTGTGATCAAATAACACTATTACGAAGCAGTAATAATGCAATTCAAAGCACTTGTAGCAAGGCTACTAGTCTGGTCAAGATAATACTTGAAAATTAAGTGAAAGAGCGTACAAGGTTCCAATGCTTTGTTTTTATATGCAATATATGGGGAAAGCAGACTTAGATGACTAGGCTCCAGGTCATAACAATTGAATAGCTGTTCAATTGAAAGACTAAAAGGATAGCCAAGAAAGAAGGAGCGAAAAGACGAAACCAACAACAGCAAGTTAAAACTAACTTGAGAGTTGATAAAGCCAAAACTAACACAAACTAGTTAGCCAGGCAAAGGCCCTACAAGCAACAGTGCCCAGATAAGATAGAGTGTGGTAGCTTTGTGCTGACACAAGCTAGTAATCAAACTAAGGCCCTACAAGCAACAGAGCTTGATTAGATAGAAAGTGTACTACACCCCAACACTAGTTATTGATTAGACTTTGGCCCTACAAGCAACAAAGGATAATTGAATAGTAGTGGTGGTTGTTACCAACACAAGCTATTAATTTAACTTTGGCCCTACAAGCTACAAAGCTTCAATTAATTAGAAGTGATGATACCCAATACAAGCCAGCAGTTGTACTTTGGCCCTACAAGCAACAAAGTATCAACCGGATGGAAAGTAGTGGTTTGCTTACACAAACTAGTAGTCTTTAACTCTGGTCCTACAAACTACAGAGCTCCAACTAAAGCAGCGAAAAGCTGAAGAGATTGTGCCTCACCCCTGCAAGGTGATAAGCGTACTGAAAGAGGCTCCTGCAGAGTTTTTCAGCTAGTCAAGTTCTTCAGGCTTGAACTGATTCTGATAGAAGGCTCAAGCTTCAGGCAGAAGTGGGTGTGAAATGTGTTTGATTGCTTTTCTCTAACTAGGCTACCTAGGGCTATATTTATAGCTCTACATCTGAGACATTCTAGCTGCTTTTGGAAGGTCTGGAAACCACTGGAAACTGGTGGAACCTGGTGGAAGGTTGGGGCAGTTTCCTTTTATGGACAGACCTTCCAGAAGCTTCTAGTCATTTCTACACTATTAATATACGACTACTGATTGGCCAGAGGGGCTAGTGATGCTATGGCAGTGACACTGCACCTCTAGCTATTAATTTAGGAAAATAGAGAGAATAAAGAAATACTGCTGAATTGTGTACATTTAATGGTTTATGCTGACCAATGAGTTGGCTTACCTCAGCTGCTGAGAAACAATAAAGGCAATTATTGATAAGCAGCTGAGTTGAAACTGAGTTCTTGATTTGGCAAGTATTAGGTCAGCCTCCTAACTCGTGGACTCTTGTGGACCATTAATGTACACTCAGGCAGCTGTTACAAAAAATAGAGATATAAGTACAACTACTAGATAGAAACACTTGGAACCCTATAGGCAGACTCTTGAGACTATAATTACATTATAGGGATCCCTAACACTATTCATTCTTGATCAGCAGACTCCAGCTTCCATACATATTCCCGCACTTGACATTCCCTCTCATAATTGTCCTCCTTGGACAATCTACCCCACGTTTTTGGAATAGTGTTAGGTGGGTCAGCACAATTACCCTGTGACTGGAATAGGTAACTGTGACTTCTCTCCCACTCCTTCGCACGTCTCTCCCTCAAGCCAGGAATTGGCATCTCTGGTAAATCTAGTGAGACCACCCAGTCCTGATCCACAATTGGCCATTCAATGATCTGTGGCTTGGGCTCATATGCGAAGTCACGAATGATAGGCTTAGAGGGTGGTGGTGTCGCAGGTGTGGTCTTGTCTTTCGTAGCTTGCATGGAGGTTGCAAAGAAAGGAGAAATGGTTCAGTATTATAATATAGGTTGACAGCAAGTAAATCCAATCAAATTAGTTGTTATCTACTGTTTGAACGACTTGTTAAATTCCTCATCCTTGTCTGACCCATCATCACTGCTTGTTTCACTTTCTATGGCCTCCCTAAGCTTTTCAAATTCATGATCAACCTCTTTAGTTAGCAGCCCAAATCCTGCATCCTGATTGTCATTTTCTGTCTCCAACTCCCCCTCTGCACAAGACCAACTAGTCATAAAGTTGAGTCTTGCTTTTTTGATCAAGTATTTAATCATCTGAAGTTTTTCCATAAGGTCAGGAGTGATACGGTTTCAACGCCGAGTATCCATCTCAGTGCTAGAGGAAAAAACATGCTCAGATGGAACTGACAACGCCTGAGCAGGTAGATAGTCTAAGGCCCAATGAAATATAGTGGGGTAGTTGTCTTCATTTTGCTATCGAATTATAAGTAGTTAGAAATGAGATTAGACAGCGGGGGACAGACTTACACCCCACCACAGCGGAAGATCAACCTCAGTGATGTCGGGCCAGCTGGGTGCATGGCAGTATGCTTTCCACTCCTCCTCGAGTGATAGAAGAGATGCTGACAGACCCTGCTGCGTATTTTCAACTGCTGTGCGACCAAATAAGAGCTTGAAGGCGTGTTTTGCTGGTGCAATAGTCTTGGAAGTCTGGATTGTATCAGCAGTTTGGTGATTTGGTCGATACCTTAAGAGCTATAGCAGATATCCAATTTGCAGCTGTTAGTGCATACAAAAACAGACAAAATAAATAAATTCCTACCTCTTTCATGACGAGGCCTCTAGCATATTCAACATGCTGTGGCGGCCAGTTATCTTCAAGCCACTTAAAGCGAAGTGAAGGGTGAAGTACTTTTTTATGTGAAGTATACCTATTAGTTATCTTTGTATAACTTGAGAGTCAACAGAAAACTGTACCAATAGAAAAAATAGCAGTTTTTGAGAGCCGTCTCTCATTGAATTGAGATGTCATTTTGTTGATCCCTGCATCAAGCATATGTCGTAGGTGTTGCTTAGTGGGGTCTGCTTGCATTTGTTTCCACATGGAGATCAGAGCATCAAATGCCAGAACTACACATGCAAGTATTGGTGTTTTCTCTGTGCGCATGACCGATTGCAAAGCAAATGCAGGCTGTAATTTTGTTTGATAAGATTGAAAGGGATACTAAATGCATACGCACCTCAAGAACTCGGATATGAACAAGCACGATCCACTCACATGGTGTGAATTGATTTTTAAACACATTTGACATCACATCAGGTGCCATGAAGACTTTGATCGGCTATGGAAAACATTAGTTTTTTGAATTGCATACCAATGAAGCTACTCACAAGACGTAGGTGTAAGAATCTATTGATCATCAAGTACGTTGAGCCCCAGCGAAGTGGGCTATCGCGAATTAATGTCAAGGATGCGAGCTGATTCTCACTGCCATCCTCATGTTGCCACCTGTGCCGACGATTTCCTGTTTCAATAATTTCCTTGAAATCAGTACAACGTAGTTGAGAGGAGCGGATCTTATTGATAATGCCGCGAGCAATTGAAACAGGATCACGCTGCAATGCCTCGACAAGAGTCTGGGCATGGGGGTTGTCAGGCTCCTCTTCAGGAGACTCAAACTCAGCCGTTGTATTTTCTAGTGCGTCACCACTTGTACAGTTATGAAGCATACTTGCGACCGCAGTATGGAGTTGGTGCGGAAAACAGCTAATTTAAATGTCAAAAATACAACACCTTATGTTAAAGAATAATATTCACATGATGTGCACTTCACTAGCATCAAAGTCAAGAAACCGATCTTGGAGAATTACTTCAAAGTCTTGCACCATGGCCAACATGTTTGAAGCACCATCGGTTGTGATGAAACCGATCTGACAATGTTCATTCAATGTGATCCATACAGTAGTGCAAGATGACAATGACTTACTTTGTCAGTGATTTCAGCACGATCTGTCACAAAAATGAGAGCTTTAGCTAGCTCTTGACCAAAATGACGCCCTGGCATAGGAAGGAAACCAATGAGCACTGATTGCAAAGTCATAGGCCCCTTCACAGCCGGCAACTTTGTGTCTATTAGCCTAGCAACATAGTGGGCAGTGACTGCGATATATGCTCACATGCTCTTATCATCCCACCCATCAGATGTGAGAGATATTTTGCCAGCAGCTCTCTATGTTACTAATATATCAATATTCAACATACCATCAAGACACAGCTTACCTTCAACTCAAGCTTCATCTCTTGGAAGTGAACCCCCCATGCACGTGCTATGAGGCTTCGGATAGCTGTGCGATGTGGGATGTCATTGTTGGAGAGTGACTCTCGAAGCAGCAGGAGAAGGGCGCGGAATTCAGGATTTTCGACAACATGAATAGACTAGTTATTATTTGTCAGTAAACACAGTCAGAAGTTACAATTACACCACTTACCTGGTCATCTGCAACAATAACAAGTGCTGATTTGAACCGTGCCATGGTGAATGCGGGATGTGGGAGGACCACAACAGATGGTGCATTTGGATCAACCAGTGATGGTATCTTGATAGGCCATCCGTGTTTCTAACATACTTCAACATACTCCGCCACATGATAGTTCTTGATATGGTCCCGAAGAGTGCCAGTCGTTGTCTTGACAGCATACTCAACATGGTCACTGACTTGGCTTTCAGTAAAGGATAAAAATAAGTAAAAGAATAAATCACGTACACGCAGACTTTGCAGTACGTTTTCTGGGCACCTTTCCCCTTGTGGAAGAAGTGCCACACATCGTTGGCTTTGCGTTTGAGTTTGGGATGGGCGAATGGTGAATGTGAAACATTTGCATAGCGAGGGGTTCTACATGCATGAGGTGTTTGATGTACATGAGGAGTTTGGGGAATAGAAGGGGATGGCATGATGTGGGGTGTTGTTGCGGCATGATGCCAAGCGATGTGCCTCTGAGGCGTTGCTGCAATACGAACATTGCCTGGTGTTGCCACCGCAACACGAGCCTCACCTGGTGTTCGTACCACATGAGCCCATGCCACCTGTTTGGGACCAGCTCACCGAGGTGTCCCTGCAGGTTGGTGGGGGACAGCTGGTTGTGTGGTGTGAGTCAGAGAAATGACCTCCGTGTTGATGGGATGACATGAAGTGCACAACTCAAGCACAGGAGAATCAGGGGGATTGTCAGGGAAAAATACGTCTATACCATTAGCCTGGATTTCCTGTTGGTTGCGGGCAATACGGTCTTCACGCAGTTTCTCCTGCTTCTTTTTTGCTCTGGAAATGAATACTGCTGTTGGTGGCTGAGGGCTATCTTTGGTGTTATGTTTTGCAGCCGTTTTGTTTGTTTGCGTGGCTGCCTTTGGGCGAGGACGAGTGCCACATACACACTGCGACCAAATATTACCATCATCGTCCTCATTTGCAATGCGCAAAATGGCATCATTGTATGCTGGCCGAGCGACTGCATTGCAGAGTGTTGGGCCCATTGAAGGAGGCCGCTAGTTGTAGGAAGTAGGAAAAAGTGAAATTAGCAATCTCAAGCTCCAGTGAAAGCATACTCACTGTTCCTTTGGTGTCATTTATACCTTTCTGGCTGAGGCTAACTTCCCGAGAGAAATGGATGGAAATTGCCAGAATGTGAGGGATTGCGTCTACAATAGCAACAGTCAGCCGAGTGGGTGCCTGTAAAAGAGGAAAGTGGGCGGTGAGGTGATTGAATGGATGACTTACAAAGCTCCATAACTTGTAGCACCTGTAACCAGTGCAGAGGCAGCAGGGACGATGAGATATGAAGCAGAAGGGCGCAGTTGATGTCAAGAGCACAGAGAACACACTGCGAGCAGCACAAATACAGAAGTGTCCCATGGCTGACAGCTAAACCCGGCTCAGGTTCAAACCAAGCCAAATTATTGGCTTCGGCTGCTGCCTGAATGGCTCGGTTTGGTCAATTTCAGGTTTGGCTACTGGGTTAGCCGGAGCCCAACCGAGCTGGCAGCAACACTAATTCGACATCCCCCTGGGATTCAATTCATTCCAAACTCGAAGCTCCCTGCACAAAGAGAATTGGACAACACAATTCGACGTGCCCAACTTCAAGGTGTTCCACTTTTTAGCATTGCCTGCCAGTTCACGTCGAGCTGCTGTGCGTGTCGTGTTAGACACTGGAAATATGGTAGGGATTACTGAAGATTTAATAGATGAAGCCAAGCCCTGGGACTTTGGCCAAACTGCTCAAGAAGTCCAAATCGATCCAAGTCACGAAGGAGGAGAATACTTTCATTTTATTGACATGGCTCAGGACACCTTTATGAGGTATTTTGTTTTCAAGTTCATATTCAAAACTTACAAGGGTACTTTCAGAAAATGCCAATGATCTTACCGTCCCAGCCGACAGGAACAGGTCAGCGTCTGTCGTCAAGCGTGGGATACACAAATGCCAGCCTTGTTTGAGGCATACATACAACGAATGTATGGGCCTACTGCCAGTGCTGATGATCATCACGATGCCACCTTATTATATATACTCGTGCTAGGAACTGAAGGTAAGCTCCTCACTAATTAGCTATGATTCCTCGGCTAAGCCATCTACCCGAGGCTATAATGCCTCGCGAGCCCTTCCACATGACAAGCGGCATGATAATATCAATCAAACTCTCGTCCTGCACGGTCTACTCAGTACAGCACCCATCCATCCTACCTTAGCTATCCCCATCACCACACTCGCGCTGTACCGCCGATGCCGCCTCCGCTGCCTCCAGTTCAGTATACAGCAGTGGGTCAAAGTTCTTTGTGACGTTTCTAATGTCAGTTATTTCCTTGTATATCTATTTATTCTGTTCACCTCGCTGTTCTCCACTCCAGATTAATTACAACCACTCGCTCCGAGACAATTTCTCAGATGCGTTCAATACGCATCTCGACATCATCCGGCATGAGGACCATGCAATCAAGGTCCAGCTTGGCCGTGATTCACCCAATTGGCGAATCCTTCACGCGTGCCCTCCTTGTCAGTATAAGGTATGCGAGTTTCTCTCAGTTAATTTTAGCTCACTTTGGATGCTGTGTAGCTTACCGGTGAAGCCGAACTCAATCCATCGGTGCTAGGTGCATTAGATGGGAATAACAGCTTGAAGCAATTTCTCAGGACCGACCATGTGACGGACCCCCTCTCCTTTGATAGCGACTACTTTCTTTCTCATGAGTATGTTGATCAATTTAAGCATGAAGTGAAATGTAAGGTGCAGAAACCTGACAATAATGCTGAGGTAAGTCATTTTAAGTCCCATATATATTGAGGAGACTTTCATTTTAGTCCCAGGGGGAGATTGAAGGTGATCCGACGGATGGCAACACTGATCACCCAACTTGTACGGACCGCTGGCGAGCTGCAATGGCAGACACCCTCAAGGGAATGTATAGTGCTTTTGCCGAGACCGGTGTTTTCATATCAGTATGCCGACACAGCACTATATGGACCATTCTGGATATGATGCGCAGTGGAGAATTGTGAGTCCGGGATTCTTTCATTATGCAGCTTATGATGATATTTTTAACAGGGCCAAATATCCTCTCGCCACAGTGTCTCAGTTGCTTGAGGTTTTACCGCCGAGTCTGGGACTCGGCTATGACATCGCATGTTCATTTACAGGCATGCTGATGAGAAGCTCCCTTGGTCAGAAGGCATGTGAACTTGGGCTACGCATGGTGGTGCCTGCTTTCCATGGGCATGCTCACAATCAGTTATGTCAACTTAGCTTTCATGTTCTGATGTCTCATAGCTTTTGTCTGGAGGATCTAGAAACCTGTGAAAGGGTGTTTGCAGGCTCCAATGCAGTGGCACGGCTCACACGCCATGCCACACCATTTCACCGGCATCAATTTATCGACATATACTTCCAGCAATGGGATAGTGAGAAATACGAAAACCTGGGTACATATTTCACAGAGTATCGATTTGGCATTACATTACAGCTCATATTCTTTTAAGGGCAGTTTCTGCTCAATAACTACAAGCAGGCATTGGAAATACTCGAAGACATGCCGGTCAAGATTCAAACCCTGGCATCTGGCACAGAATTCTCGGACGCTTGATATTCTGGATGGCTGCAACAGGAGCGTGATTATCTCCTGTCTAAGAAGTCTGAACCTGAGGCTGATATACTGGGGGTTGAATATGTTGAACTGTTGGATAAGTATCATGCCGCATGGTATTTATTTTGGTAATTTTTCGTGCATATATTAGGCCCTGAAGACTGTTTGAACCTTAGGACTCTTTGGGAAAACTCCCAAAAGCTGATGGCAGATGCAACCAGGGCAAAAAATCAAGCCCGGTTGAGACAGGTCAGCCATGATGCATGGGAGGGTGTTTTTTTCCTCCAAATGGAACTCCAGGCTGTGGAGGAGTCCTTGGATGTAGATGAACAATGGACTTTGGAATCCCCCGAATATCGGTGGGCCACCGAATACATACGTATTCGCACATACCAACGTGCGGTTGACAAGCTTGAGGGCTTAGTAGTGCAGAGGCTGTTTGAACTCACGAAAGCAAACATCTCACAAACAGGTCAGTGCCTCGAATTATTTATTATCTATGGAGCTCAATCATGTGGTATTTCACAGGCTACAAACAGAGAACTCATATATCCAAGGCTCTGAAGTCCCGGTCAAAGGCTATTCAACGAGCTTTGGCTGCATACAATACTGCGGCGCTTACCCTTGACCCCCCTCGGCCTAAACTCACCTGGGCTGAGATTGTCGAATACACTACAATAGCAGAGTTTGAGCTCTTGCGCACAGGAGCTCAGGAAGACATATGGAATCTGGAATGGGCCGATTCAATAAATCGACAGGCCACCATTTGTTACTTGAAAATGTCCCGTGCTCGTGAGGAACTCACACGGCTCAATGTCGAAATCAAAAGATTGGCGACATGGATTATAGATGAGCAAGAAGCCCTTGAGGTTGCGAGCGAGGAGTGTGCAGGCAAGGACTGGCTGCTCACTGCAGCCATCAGGAAATTTGTAGAAGAATGCATCCGAGTAAACACAAACCTGCAAGTAAAACTGAATTGGTTGTATAGTCTGAATGGATTCACAGGTGAATCAGGGACGGGGAGACGTGAGGAGGACACTGGTGAAACCGTTGACGATATTAAGAGTTCCTCCGAGTCTAATGTTGATGACTGTGACAATGACATGCTTGATGAGGTATTCGACGGAATAGTTAGATTAACTCTAGATGAATAGTATAAAATTTAATTGCTTTTTGACCACCGCCATTCATGTGGCTGACGAACGATCCTGTGTGGGTGCGTTTGAACATACCCACTCGGCTCGGAGTTGACCATACGCATACTAGTATATATGCACGTACACCATCACATATTGAGGGATTGTAAGTTTCAGATATATGTATTTATGAAAACAAATACTGGAATTTTAAAAATTTCACCCTCTGATATCACTGTCCCGAACATCTGGGTTGAAATGGATAGCAGTGTGAATTTTGAACTGTGGTGAACCTGGCTCACCTTCTCAAGGACTTAAACTACTCAAAAACTGCTCCTTCAGCTTCACAAGCATTCATTCACCACCAAATTTAAGTTGTATATGGTTCTAAGTGCCCAACTCGGAGGCCCACATGCTTTTTTTTCCTTGAGATAACGAGTGTCACGTGAGACTCGCCTTCATTTAGGTACGTGACTTCCATCTAGAATTGAGGATTACCTGAACTGCCTAATATTGTTTTGGGGCTCATTCGTTTATCTTCACAGGATGCTCTTGTTGGTCTCTGGTGAGTGGGTTGAAGTCATCCTAGGATTCCAATCAAAATACCATTCAACAGTTGTGACTTGTCAACGGGTTCACTACAGGTATCGCAAATGGGCTAGTAGGTCATCGCCCTGTCATCAATCATGAAATTTGAACTCATCCCCCTCTTTCTGTTTCTAGTTTTTTGGAACGGTATCCATGCCATTGTGCCATCTTGCCACGCAAACAAACATTGGTCTATAGCTCGGCTGCCACAGGTGACACCGACCTCAAAATGAGGCAGCCACTGTGCCTTGTGGCTGCCTGCTCATCAGGATAATGTTTGTAAGTCTGGGTATGCTCTACTCCGTGCTCTTGGTTAGCCCACTGACACCATTGAATCACGCAAAGCGGTGACCATTTCTTGCGGTCAGTCATATGGTTCCAATTTTAGGTACTTCTTTTTCATGTGTTTCTGCAGAATGCGTGAACATCCCACTCAGATTGCCTTCACCGGGCATAGGTCACTGCCGGCCTGCTTACTCTGCAAATGACAAGGGCATTCGCTGGTGCAGAAGCCCAGGAGCACAGCAGAGACCCTGTTGCGCCTGCTCACTTGGGTCAATTTGGGTTAAGAATGAGTATGTACATCTGCATGTCTTCGTTGCTCAGGCAACCCAGCTGATGGTCCATTTATAAAAATGGACTAGGCCAATTAGTTTGATTATGTCAGGAAATTTTTTTCGTCCTCACACATACACATACCTACAACATGCCTTCAAAATCTGGCCGTAAAGCTCCCGTGCTCATGTATTGCCAACGTCAATTGGCCAGGCAGACGGCTCTCTCGAATCGTTGTGCCATCAATGCCGATGTGGACGACGTTCTGGACTACATGGAAGAACGGGCCAAGCAACTAAGTGTCAAGCACAGAAGGTCTTTAGTTTGGTTTCTCCACCAGTTCTACCAAGGAGGACGCGTAGTCCGCCAAAAGCGCGCTGTCAGCGTGTTTAATGCGGCACGCCAGATTGAAGACTTCTTAGAAGGCTGCAAGGGTGGTGAGTTTTTTTTTTTGCTTGGGCGTAAATACACTATTCACACACTTTGACATGGTTGTTATTATAGAAGTAACAGAAGATGAAAAAAAAACAATTTGAAGAAATTCAGGCCGAAATTAAAAAATTAAATGGTGTTGAAAATGCATGCAAATTGCCGCTTGAGATGCAGACATTTTTGAAGAGGAAGGCCGAAGCTTGGCGTGCCCAGAAGCAGACAGCACCACATGCGAACTTGTTTGCCGTGATACAGGATAGTAGGTTGACACTGGACTGTGTCGCCGGCGAGGTAAGCCCAGCTCTACCAAGCTTAAATCAAAGGATCACTGACTATTCAATGTCAGCTAATGGCCTTGAGCCAACGTACAGGTGTTGAAACCATTTTATTCGCTGTCAAAGGAAAACCAGAGCATTCATTGCCTGGTTTTGTTGCCCCATCTGAAAAGGGCAACAATTTCCTATTGCATGGGATGAAAAAACATACATCTGATATTGCAAAAGAGTTTGAATCATATGTTCTGTCTGATGTAAATGGTACTGACTTATATTATATAATCTGCAATTACGGTACTGACACATCTCACAAGGTCTTACCCTGAATCACAATGGCCAACTTACAGAGCTCAGAAGTAAAATATGCATTAAGATATGTGAAGGTTTAGGTATGCTTACTGGCTTCCATAAAAGATATCGGATTAATTGACAAGCTACTTCACAGTGAGTATTACTGGTGACGCAAAGGCCGCAATGCAATATGATTGTTACGAAAAGCTAATCGTGGCTGAGAAGGGCATTGAGCTGATCAACTGGCCTGATGAGATACCTTTTGTCAATGCCTCGGAGATCGGTTCAATGATCACACTTCGGTGTCTTTTCACTGCCTTGACTCTGGATAATGTGGAGAATCAGTGCCGTTGGGTCAAACTGTCAGAGGAGGAGTGGGATAAAAGACGTGAGGCATATTATGAGGTCAAGGCTACGAAGAGCCCCCGGAAATGGAAACGGAAGCAAGTGGAGGTAGAAGAGGGCTCAGACTCGAGCAGCAGCAGCTCATCTGATGCTGAAGTTTCAAACCCTGCTCCCACGAAGAAATCCCGCAAAACTACTGGTAAGGTGGGGAAGAAGAATGTCCCTACAGGTGCAAATGGAAAGAAGAAAGATGCCACGAAAGGGAAGGGAAAGGCGGCAGACAAGGCCAAGCCTTCTGGGAAGAAAGGATCGGGCTCAAGATCAAAGAAGGCTAAAGATACAGCTGCAGTCAGTGGGAACGTTCAAGAAACAGCTGGAGCTAACTCGAATGTTCAAGACACTCGCCCTCTGGCTCCCGGAACTGCCAACTGTGACTGATGTACACATGGAGTAAACTGTTCGTATCAAGTATCAGAGGTGATAGTTATGTTCTACTCAATTAGAACCCTAAAATACATTTTATTTAAAGAAAAACTAAGGTCCAAGTGAGATATTGGAGCTCATCATTGGCAACAATGAGCACGACACACATATGACAAATCTGAGATCGGGTTTGCGTTCTACGTGACAAGAAACCCATGGTAGCGCTTTATTCGGTAATACACAAGTTTTGGGTGAAATGGTCGAGCTCGTTGTCCCAGGCGATGCATTAATGAGCACCGACTGTGAGCACGAAACACATATGACGAATCAGACATTAGATTCACATAGAAACCCTCATTACATGTTTATTCGGTAAAAATAGACAAGTTTTTGGCCAAATATTCGAGCTCGTCGTCGGCGACGATGAGCACAACACATGTGTGACATAGCTGACGTCAGATTCGTGTTCTATGATGCAAACTGATATTTATACAATTTTTATATATATTTTTATTCGCACATAAAAGATTTTAGACGTGCTCGCTGTCGCAGACAGCGAGCATGCATGTGTCATTGTGGTTGGCGTTGCGGCACCAGTAGATGCACGCTGTGCACCATCCAATTGATACCCAGTCATACCATTACATCAGCTATGTACTCATAGACACTTGTAGGCTCCTATAGCGACCTATACACAAGTTAGACTGCGAGTACATATCTGATGTACTGGTCTTACTGGGTTTCAATTGGATGCTGTACAGGTGGATGCCGACCAGGAGCTTGAAAAAACCCACAATACGTTTAATTGTCTCTCATCAAGACACAAGAGAATATGACATCCAAAGAGTCCGATTATTATAGAGTCAAAGACAACAGCACCCCTCCTGGAGACGACTCTGGCACTTCTTGCAGTCATTGCTGTTAAACAACGGCAATATTATTCAGACATACTAACCAAATGTGGGCTCTGCCTTACACCCGACGAATAAAGTTCCCCAACAGGTAGTTGAAGAAGTGGGATTTTTACACCAAAATATAAGTAGGACAGTCAAGGAGTTCCAAATATTTGCAGCATGGATAAAAATAATCAAGAGCACTGTGGCTATTAGAGGTACGCAATTCTATTGGCCCTATATTGATTCATAGTAAGGCCCATCCACCTGAATTTCAAAGGACCCTCCATCGCTAGACCTGCCTACCCTCTCAATGGTAACCATTGGTGCAACACGACTGGAAGCTGAACTTCTAACTTGAATGCTTGATCCAGCCTCATTAAGAGTGGCCACATCCGCTTCGATGTTGAAAAATGCACAAATAGAGCTAGTGGTCGTAAGGTTGATTGTGTTTTTAGTTGCAGCACCCGTCTCAAATGTATGTGATATAGCACCATTGCTGTCGGTCTCCGAGGTTTGGGCGCCGATCAGTTACTGACGTGCCTGCTTCTGAAGGTTTAAAAGGAGTCTTGAAACAATGATGGTAGCTAAGGCCTGGACGAAGCTGGTGTTTTGGAGATAATGAGCCGCCAACTCTGAGAAAGAACAATGACGGAGGTCTCTACCCTGTTGCCACAGTTTCAACTTGAAAACTTGAGGGTGAAAACTTCAATTTAGAGTTAGTTAATGGGCAACAGGTCTAAAATCAGGAGAAAATACATATGAGAAAAAGCAGGAAGTTTATAGCATGCGTAATTCCAAGAACTACATAGTACATAAAGCCGTCTCGCAAAAATACTTTCCAAAGACTGATATAATACCATAGCAGCATATTAGGGCAATATGATTGAGCAAGAAGGGGGCGACCTACAGATCTCCTGTCACCCTTATGTATTTTTTGTTCTTTTTCACCGTCAATATGAAGATGGCGGTGCCCCCGATGAGAGGGATCACCCAATAAAGACCTATAAGCGTTGTTAAGACCCTGGTTCAACATATACTCGAAGTAAAAAAATTGGAGTCCTACTAGCTACTCTACAATGAGTTGTCCCCCCCATCAAACAGCCAGGACTTTACGTATTTTGGGGGCCTTTAAGCGTGCCCCATTAATCTATGTGGTATATAAGAGTGGCCATAATACTCACCTATTGCCATGTATAACGAGAGAACCATGACGATCATCTCACCGATAAAAGGCAGGACTAGTACAATTAGAATGGGATGTGTGCCATACAGAGCAAAGACCCTAAGAATCATGATAACTGGGAGAGGTTAAAACCACTGCTCTGAGACACATGTGGCCGTTCTCACTGTGCACCACTGTCGGGTTTTGGCTTAATGCATCCGTTTCAAGTTTCACCAAGACATGAGTGGACATACATGATATTGTAATCGTTGAAGATAAGGCTGGAAACTGGATCGCCTTCATGTTCGCACAACTTTAAGCGAAGTGTAAGCCATCAACAACTATATTTGGGTTTCGAGAGTGAGATATTATCTATACAACTCAACTCGCATGTACCGAGAGTGACCATCCCACATAAAGATCCCCTGCCATAGATATAGCAATCATCTATGAGTAATAACTTGGAAGCGCACCGAATGTATCTACTATCCGTGAAAATATTGCAAAATACCGCAGAATGAGAACAAGCACTCCAGGAATGCTCAGACAAACAGCCCAAATCCAGTTGACCTATCCAACGGTAGGCTGTTCAAGTTATAAGGGTGAGGAAGAATCACTTCAAGGTTACCTCATCATCAAAAGTAAGAGCTGGAGAATAAGATAGCAAATAAGAAGGGTTCTTATCTAATTTCGTCCATGGTATGTACCATGTTCATAAATCACAAGCATTAATGACGCCACCACTGAGTTGTTTTTAATACCTCTGTTTCCATTGATTCAATTACATCGAGGATTGTTCTTCAAGTTTCACATACATTGGCACCGATGTTTGCAATCCAGGATGGGAGCTCATGAATGGTTGCTGCGAGAGTGGTTCTATTTTTTGAGCTTTATCGTACATATATACATGGACTGGGGTGACCACTTTGGATCTTTGCTTGGCCGGGATTATTCCGTCATATGTTAAACTTGAAGATATTGAAGCTGTTATAAGCAACCATGGCGGTGTCAATTAGACATACACCTACCATAGCAGACTCTAAATAACCGACAGAGTAAAATACTCCGTTGATATTAGGCTCCAAGGCACCGTAAAAAATTTACTGCCTTGCTTATTGAATTTCGTCTCCATGTCAGGCAGTGGGACTCAGCTCTTGATTATTCGCCTCAAGCTGACGTCAGTTGGCCTAAATCTCAAATGGAATGTTCTGTGGGGAAAACAGCTGAAAATTCCACCTGGGGTTCCCATGTAATGATATCGACTTAGCCGGAGCAACCTGGGCGGTTGGCCCAGCTAGTTAGGTACACATCGGGGATTTCAGTATTTAAACTGAGTTTGAACTTAGATTTAAATGTGTATTTTTAATATTAAATTTGGGTTGACATTTAGATAGCAATTGAACATGAAGTATTCATGACAAACAAAATGTTGATTTACACTTCATATTTGGACCAACATATCAACCTGTGTTATAATTTAAAGTTTAAACTTCACTCAGAATTTGAAATTTTGGCTTCACATTCAAACCTAAGTTTAAACTGGGTTTAAATACTGGAACCCCCAGAGTACCTCTGGCCTTGGCACCTGCTATGGGGGTTCCAGTATTTAAACCTAATTTTAACTTAGGTTTATATGCAAAGCCAAAATTTCAAATTCTGAGTGAAGTTTAAACTTTAAATTCCAACACAGGTTGATATGTTGGTACAAATATGAAGTGTAAAACAACATTTTGTTTGCCACTAATACTTCATGTTCAATTCATATTTAAATGTCAACCCAAATTTAATATTAAAAATGCACATTTAAATCTAAGTTTAAACTCAGTTTAAATACTGAAATCCCCCATGTGGTAGGGTTCGCAGTAGTTTTCCTATTCTATGGTTAATTCTGGCACTATTTCTGCCCTGGGAAATTTCTAAGGTTTGGATGGCACATCCAAAGCCCATCAAAACGTCTGGACCGGATGCAACGTTTGGCTGACGACATCATGGGCGCCATGGGCACCCACATCATGCATTCAGCTGCCGGCACTGTCACCAACAGTGAGCTCAATGCTGGGGCAATTCCAGCCCAATAAATTGCAGAAAAAATAGTAAAAAATTCCCAAAAATTCATACAATAGCATAGAATTATTTAAATAAATTATAGCTAGCATACAGCCCCTTTCCAGCACTTTCAACAGCAGTGAGCTCACATATAAGCCTCAAATATTCTTGAAAAATTTGGAAAAAATTCAGAAGAGCATAGATAGCAATATAATTAGCTTGGCAGTCTTTTTCTGGTCACTCTCTGAAATACTACATGCATTAGTGCTTGTGCAACAGCTAGTGCTCATGGTCATCCATCCAGACCC
The DNA here is from genome assembly GCA_015039355.1 of Ramaria rubella. NCBI lineage: Eukaryota > Fungi > Basidiomycota > Agaricomycetes > Gomphales > Gomphaceae > Ramaria > Ramaria rubella. The sequence continues at coordinate 34,381 of MU134453.1, forward strand.
CAGTGAGTTCTTGCCTTTATGATGATTCTAACCCATCTATTCTATGCATATTGACCATAATTATGATTCTAAAGTAATCAATAAGCTCAGTTTGACCCCTTCTGACTGGACTACTCCCTATATAACCTTCCCCAGCAACTCAGCAACTCACCAGTGCTTTGTGGATCACTTTCAGCTGTCTCCAACCTCTAGAACTGTCAATAATGTCTATTTAGTTGTTTTATATTGTCTTTGGAGCTCTGTGACCAAGGAGGAAGCATATTATAAGCTGGAAGGTGTCAGATGGTGCATTTATGCCTCCTGCCACCCCCAGCCTTTGTTTATATTGTGTCTGACAGTCTCCCCTCATTGTTTACTTCTATTCCATGAGTTCTATACCACTAATTTGCCTGGGTGTTGGTCTGGGTACTAATTCTTCTCCCCTCACCTCCTCACACTTTCTGATGCTCCCTCAGCACTCCAGGGGCCTTGTAAGTGTTCTGAAAGGCCTTTATTCTGTTTATTTCATCTATTTCAATCATTCTATGTAGCTTATGAGCCTTCCATACCAATTCCTCTTCCAGAGAGAGCTCCAGAGGTTTTCAGGTTCTTCAAGCTGTATCAAATAATGTAGTGAGTTATACATAGCTATAGGGTCATTTACTGCATAAATAGATATGTATATAGTGCTATGAGGCCTCTGAACTCCCTTTGCTTGAGTGGAGAGCAAGAAATACAAAACTTATTTTGACAGGTAAGATGGTGTTGCCAATTAATAACCATTTGTTTTCAGGGCTGTCCCATGCCTTCGTAAATGTATGGTAACACTATGGATGCTGCATGTGCCCACATACTAGCCATTTACAAAGCCCTATCCTCCGTAATAGAATATTCAATCAAATGCTGTATTAATTATTATCACATGCTATTGAGTCATAAATTCAATGTTAGATAGACTGTAAATACTTTAAAATAATATAGAATAAGTTTTGTTAGTGATGTCAAGCTGCCATCCTTCTATGTTGGCTAATGTGATTGGTGATCCAGTGAATGTCACACTGTAGTTTCTGCCAGGTGACTGACAACAAAACCTGTCAGAGTATGTCAGTCACTTTGGACCACTAACAAAACTTATTCTATGCAATTTTAAATTATTTATGGTGTATCTAAATCGAATTTCGGATTTAATAGCATGTAATAATGATTTATACATTATTTGAGTGAATATTCTATTATAGAGCATGAAGCCATGTACATGGCTAGTATACAGGCACATGCGAATTTTTTCCAAATTTTTCAAGAATATTTGAGGCTTATATGTGAGCTCACTGCTGTTGACAGTGCTGGAAAGGGGCTGTATGCTAGCTATAATTTATTTAAATAATTCTATGCTATTGTATGAATTTTTGGGAATTTTTTACTATTTTTTCTGAAATTTATTGGGCCGGAATTGCCCCAGCATTGAGCTCACTGTTGGTGACAGTGCCGGCAGCTGAATGCATGATGTGGGTGCCCATGGCGCCCATGATGTCGTCAGCCAAATGTTGCATCCGGTCCAGACGTTTTGATGGGCTTTGGATGCATCATCCAAACCTTAGAAATTTCCCAGGGCAGAAATAGTGCCAGAATTAACCATAGTACAGGAAAACTACTGCGAACCCTACCCAACTAGCTGGGCCAACCGCCCAGGTTGCTCCGACTAAGTCGATATCATTACGTGGGAACCCCAGGTGGAAAATTCTGTTCACATGATGAGGTCAATCTCAGTCTCGGCATTCTACCATGACCATCCTGCTCGAATCTGGCTAGGAATACATGGTGTAGCAAATCTGGTGTAACTGTGCTCCAGCACCTGCCAAGTCTAATTACAATCGCCACTATGGAAAAGGGTGAAGGCGAGTTGACAGCTGTATATGGCACTGATTTTTCTCCCTTCAGACAGTGCAGCTTGCGGCATTTGCATTGCTTCCCGTAGAATTATGAGAGCAATTGAAAAACAAACAAAGACAAATGGGTGCCCTACAAAATTACCTTCGAATCATGTCTCTCAAGTTGTTTACGACTTGATTTTTAGAAGGTTCCAATGACCCTCTTACTGTCACTCGTTACCAACCCAGTTTTCCCTGCTGGACAGTGTCAATCGAGAAGATTTGAAATATGGTGACTTGCAGGGGTGTGTAAGAAAATTATGCCAGCGGAAGTTGGGATCAAAATACGTAGGCCTGATTCATCGTTCCTTGAAGTTTGGGGCGGTTATTCTGTCTTTGATCACGAGGGCAGCCTTATGGAATGAATATCGACTCTCTAAATTTCCCTGTAGCAGCATGGAACATGCAAACGATTTGAAACTGGCTACTACCCAACCGCCGCCGCTCGACATGTTTTTCCCAACGATGTTGGCAGCATTACAAGGCCAAATGCTCTGTGCTGCTGCACTAACCCTTCTTCTCTGGGATACACGTATGTATACTCGCTGTGTGCCTTCTCTCTCTGACTTTTCATATCCAGTCATCACGCTCGACCAGGAGGTAATTTAGAATTACGTATCTAATTGTGGCTTTCAGACTGCTCAAACATTGTGTAGGTCGAATATATATGGAAATATTGACCACGTATGACCTTGGTGAAATTCTTATATATTTTTTGAACCACGTATCAGGTCCCGCAATATTATTCAGTACTCGACTAATAGCATATCAGCTAGGTGTCACTGGGTTTTGTGTCCATGATTTTATTTACATCGTGGACATTGCTCAGATATCCTTGCCGTACAGCATTCAAATCTACCGTCAATACAATGTGGAGTTTTCCCTGACATTTAACAGTAGTCTACAGGCATTGCCCTGGCGGAACCAACCTTCTGGGGAAGTGCATCCTCAGCATTATCTATTCCCTTGAAATAACTCACCACTCGGACAAAACAATCAGATCTGAGCTAACATCTACCCGAACTGATCTTAGCAATGACGTTCACTGAAGCTGTCGTGACCTTGGTGTGTTTGTTTCTTTTTGGTCTCAAGTTATCAACATATACGTCTTCAAAGTTGCATTGGCCATTAGAGTCTGGGCTACTATATATCAAAGGGAGCAGCAAGGTCATATGGTTTTTGATTTTTATCGTGTCTGGTTCGGTGGTGTCCATGACCATAGTCTTCGGGTTGGACACAAAAGTGCGTCATAAACATATTGTCAGGCCTGAGGAAACTTGTCATAATGTATACTGTTCAGGCAATGCGCATCCTGAAATAGTAAGCAAACTAGTTGCGCTGTGATCTAGACGGGCTAGGAAACAGTTGCGACCTAAACAGCACAATACCTATACGACTGCAATAAAGTAAATCTCCCTCTCCCTCCAACTATGACTCAATATATTACTCTGCATTCATCCTTGAGTGTGTCGGTTCACTGCTGCTTAAATGAATGCTGGGATTTAGGAATTTGGGGAGAATCAGGTTGTTTTCTTCACAATGACGATCTTTCAAGCAGTCTGACATGGCCGTTCCAACTGGAGAACTCCATTGATGGCCTATGTTATTTGAAATGGCACAATGTTCTTTCTGTTTAAGCATTTTCACTCTAAGGCATGACACAGTTTCGGGTTACCCACAGGTTTTTCACAGGTGCACCCATGGGAAACCTGCGGGTTTTGCATCCACAGATCTGGTTGCCTATTTCCCACAGGTGTGCAGCAGGTTCAGGTCTCATCCTGAGAGCTGACAGGTATACCTGCGGGTGTCTGTGTATTCAAAAATACCAATGTTATTTTTCTCTGCTAATTTAGTAATGTACATTAAGTAGTGTTAAAATCTAGAGCTAATATTAGTCTAAGATACAAGTAGTTAGTTTATTGTAACTTGTGAACCAAGTAATGTCCTATACCTCTTCTCTTAGTCGAGGTTTAAACGGCTAAGAGAAGAGGTTTGTCACTCCTGAGCTATTGGCGCATTGCCGCCAATGGGTGTGTATGGTGGAATTTCAACACTCCCCCTCAAGAAAAAGGGGGTTTCTTTTTTATCCTCATTTTTCGTTGTCTTATGTAAGACCCAACGCTCCAACAAACTTCCAGTGCTTTGGACTCGCTAAGCCCTTTGTCAGAATATCAGCGGGCATGTCGATCGTTGGAAGGTATTGGAAGTATACATTGTGTGTTTCCACCCGTTCTCGAATATAGTGATATTTAATATCTATATGTTTTGCACATGAGTGTGACAATCCCTCCTTTGATAGGGATATGGCTCCCATGTTGTCACACTTGATTTTCGTAGGACCTTCTTGGGTGTAACCAAGTATGCTCAACAATGTGCGAAGCCACATTGCTTCTTTTGTGGCGTGGTCCACAGCAACGTACTCAGCTTCACAAGAGGAGCTCGCCACAGACAACTGCTTCTTGGAGTTCCACGAGACAGGACCACTACCCAATGAGAATGCGTATACTGAGACCGACCTCCGGTCATCTACATTCGACGCCCAATCCACATCCGTCCATCCTCGTAATGTTATGGGTTCTTTTCCTCCCAGGGTAAGTTTTAGGTTTTTCGTTGCATTAAGGTATCTTAACACACGTAGTGCTGCCGTCCAATGCTGGGTTCTCCAAGAACTGGCTTAATCTGTGTACCGCAAATGCGATATCCGGTCGAGTGGCAACAGACGCGTACATCAGCGACCCAACAGCTGAGCAGTATGGGATGTTCTTCATAGATTCCTTTTGTTCTTCCGTTGACGGACTCATCAGTCTCGATAGGATGGTATTCGTGTCCATTGGCGTTACAACCTTGAACATGTCCTGAACGCCAAATCTGTTTGAGATTTCTTCAATGTACGCAGTTTGAGACAGTCATATCGTTCTTGCTGTTCTGTCGCGTTCTACATGGATTCCCAGTAGCCACTTTACAGGTCTGAGATCTTGCAACTCGAAGTGTCTCTTAATTCCCTGTTTTGCTTCTTGCATTGCCTTCTTCGAACTACCCGTCATTAACATGTCGTCCACATGGATCGCCGTGAAGCAAGTTCTGTGGTTGGTTTTGCATACATATGCGCTGTGCTCAACTGACACGCACTCCCATCCCTCGGCTGTCATGCTCTGGTGTAGTTTTATACTCCACTGTCGACTCGCCTGTCTGAGGCCATATAGGCAGTATTCAGTCTGCACATCCAATTCTCCTTTCCCGATTCCTCCATTCCTTCGGGTTGTTCCATGTAGATTTCCTCTTCAAGATCCCCATGCAAAAATGCGGTTTTTACAACTAGTTGATCGATCTTTAGTTGTTCGTGGCTCCAATGTGCAGTATAGTTCTGGCAGATTCCATTCGTGCAACTGGCGCGAATGTATCTCGAAAATCAATTCCCGGTACTTGAGTATATCCCTTAGCCACTACACGAACCTTTCGCTGAATCACTTCCCCTCTTTCATTTCATTTTTGGTTGAAGTGAGGTTTCAAGGGGATAATCTTGCGGCTCTTCAGGACCGACATCTGCAGTACAAGTTCCCACACATTGTGCACCTTGAGGGAGGCCATCTCATCCTCATACCCTTTCTTCCAATCCTCTGAGTCCTTTGCACCTAATGCCTCCTTCCAGTTCCAGGGATCATCTTCAAAATTTACCATTATCGCTATATCATCTGTTCCGGTAAGCAGAGGTGTCCAATTCTCGTCTGATCCACAGTTATCCTCTATTTATCCCTCTCTTCAAGTCTTCGTTCAGATGCATCTCGCGACTCCTGTACTGCACGTTCAAGGTGTGATACATGGGGGATCCCCTCAGTTTCAGCCTTGCCTTTTGTCGGTTTGCGTCATCTATTTGACCTTTGGAGTGGTACATTTTGTGGTTCATTCGATTGATTCTCATGGCAGATGTCTCTGTCTTGGTTTTGTTGGACATCCACAGGTAAGTCTTCTGGTTGTTCCACTCCCATATCTCATTCTTGTCGAGGTTCATTGTCATTGTACTCACTCTCCACATCAAGCTGATTGTTCTCCCTTTTATGATCCAAACTGCCTTTTTTGTGGATCCATCATTCATCTTGTGATTCGACAAATACTACATCCCTCGACACGATTATCTGACCAGTTTATGGCTCGTAACATCTGTAGGCTTTTGAGTTTTGTGAGCACCCGATTAATACACATTCTCTCAAACAGTTCTGAATCTCTGGAACATTCCCAGGTCTGAGAACAAAGGCCTGACATCCAATCTCATGTAGGTGTGGAAATCCAGCTTATTTCCAGTCCACGCCTCAAACGGTGTTTTGTTCGCTAACACTGTCGGTTTACTTTTGGAAATGACTCCAAAAGACAGTGGGTAGCAGTATCGTTGTTGCACAGCTACTAACACTGGTGTTCGGCTCAGTGCGCTTTGCTATCAGCAGCAACAAAAGTTGAACAAAGACAAAGATGATGACGTAGCAGTGACGATGATGATGACGTAATACGATGACATAAGCAAAGACAAGATACAACAGCAAGTGTCACACAATTGACAAAGCTGGTCTTGACGTAGATGTAGGAGTAGGAGTAGTAGTAGTAGACTTAGACTTAGACTTAGACAAGTGAATCCAACTGAAAGAGGTGAATTGGGGGTTACACTAAGGCAAACAGGCCTTATATACATGAGCAGAACAACAGACGATGTGAGTCTGCCATACAACGAGGTCATCAACAGCAGGCAGGGGAGAATGACTAACGGCGAGAGGCAGGGAACCAAAATAGGAAGGTGCTTTGTAATGGAGTGGAGAAATGAGTCAGGTGGTCGAAGAAATGAAAGGAAATCTGGCAGAGAATTGGAAATAGAGGCCAAAAATAGAAAAGAAGTGAGTCACAAACAATAGACCATGTGGAACAAGAGGAAATAGAAGTACAAGAAAGAAGCGAGTGAGTAAGGTGAGGAAAAACGAGTCATATCCGTCCAATAGGATTCCAGTTGCTTGTCTAATATCTCCGAGGATGAGTCAGTGAGTCTCTTGGCTTGATGACGACTCAGAAACATGTGAACCATTCACGACACTTTGATACGAATCTCCTCCAGAGGGAGAATGATGATGAGTCGGAATTGATGAAGTCCTTGGGGACATATCTGTAGCAAATCTCTGTCCCTGGTCCATGTTCCTTGACATGCCAGTTATTCCTGAGGACGATATGATGCCAACCATTCACTGGTTCAAAGTTTGGGTCAAGACCAATGACATAGAAGGGAGCATGGAAGGTTTGATCAAATACCCATATGCAATCATGAACACGATAAGGAGGATATGAGGGGAATACTCGGAATGGACCTTCAGGGGATTTGACATAGAGACGATAGTACCGACGATATTCGACACATGGAGGAGGACTGGATAGATTAACGTTGAGGGGAGAGTGTCTGTTTGGAAGTTCGATCCGTGGGCCAACGTGTATCTCTGGCTTTGTGATCGACTATAGCGAATCATGGGAGAGTGTGGCGGCAGTGCTGGATGGCATATTGGATTGATGAAAAATATAATGAACGTAGGGATGATGTGTCTGGCAGACTGGAGGTAGCACAGCAAGTGATGGTCTGGCAAAAGCTGATGAAGATAGATGCATGTGTTGTGAGTGTGTTTTATAGAATAATAGGCGCTGTCGAGTATCATGCTTGTCATCCACCCATCTCTGAAAGTTTGACTGTCCTCAGTCAACTCTCATCGTCAGAAGAATCATCTAAATCATCCAAAGTAAGCTTATCGGGAGCAATGGGGATGCCATCTCTTGAGAAGTAAGGAAGTAGATGAAAGGCAGCAATGCCTCTTTTTGAAATAGTTCCATTGAGTTCCTTCAATACGTAAGATCCACCAGTAGTTCGTCAAACAACTTGGAATGGTCCTAGATATCTTGGTTTTGTCTTCCTGTCTAGTTTATTTTCGACTCTTGAGTTCCTAACCAAAACTAAATCTCCTGGTTTGTATTCACTGCGCCATAGACATCTCCAAAACTTCTTCTCAAATTCGGCTTTGCTTTTGAGTCGAGATTGATAGAGTGTGTCTACTGCTTTGTCTATGTCATCTGAGTGTTTAGAGAGTTGTCGAATACGGAGTGCAAGGAGTTCTTTGGTAGTGGGGTTTGGCTTGAAACCAGAAACAAGATATGTCACTTTAAGGAGGTCGAGGGGAAGAATGGGCTCAACACCATAGAGAAGATAGTAGGGAGAGAATCCTGTGGCTCTTCTGACTGTGACACGATCAGCAAAGAATGCATGATGAACATGATCTGGCCATTTTGATATTTTTCCTTCACAAGATTTGATGAGTGCTTCTTGAATCGTAAAGTGTCCTCTTTCTACAACTCCATTTACTTGAGAATTATGAGGTGAAATATGAATCTGAGGAATGCCGTATCGTTGTAGAAGTTCATGAGTTGCGCCTTTCAGTTCTGGACCATTGTCGGTGACAATTTCTCTGATAGCTTCATAACAACAGATGAGTTCTTCAAAGACAAATTGAGAAACTGCACAAGCTGTAGCATTCTTGAGTTTTCGTCCTTCTGCAGCACCTGAAAGATCGCCACAAGCTGCTACAATATAACGATAACCTTGAGCTCTTGGCATAAGCATAATATCGAGATAAATCTTGGAGAATAGAGTCACAGGGGCAGAAATGGTGATAGGAATGTGAACTTTGTATGTTGAACAAATTTGGCAAGGGTGGCATGAATGAACATATCATTTGACGTCTGTGAAGTAAGAAGGCCACCAAAAGTGAAGAGAAACAGTCTTAGCAGTAGAGTAGATTCCACAATGACCAAGTTTGTCATGAGTGAGTTCTAGAATATGATCGTGTCGAGGTCGTTCAAGTATAACTTGTAGTGGATGTCCTTTTGAGCGTCTCCAAAGCTTGTTATTTCTGACAAAGTATCTTCTGGATTGATGGAGGAAATGATATCGTTGTGAAGGGGAGGAAAATGTGGGAAATTTGAGAGTAGTAAGGAAATGTTGGATATGTCGAAGGTGATCTTCTGCTGGTCAAGTATCTTTGACTTGATGAAAGACTTGCCACCCATCTCTGTGATCAATACTGTCAAGGATGGCATAAGTATCGCCTGAATGTTCCAATAAATAATTAGCTTCTGCTATCCATTCATAATCCTGTTCTTCTTCTCTTCGTCCTATGTTGTAATCATCTTCTTCTTCCTCTTCTTCGTCATCATTATCTTCTTCAACATCCGAGTCATCTTCTGCAGGTCTTCGACGAGAGAGTCCATCTGGGCCTTTGTGTAGAACAGCTGGGACGTGCTTGAGTTCGAAGTCGAATAACAGAATACCCTCTATCCAGCGATTGAGAGTTGCATTTGGCTGAAGATCTGGGTGATTGATCATTTGGTGAATATACTTGGCATCAGTTTCGACGAGGAGATTCTTGATACCAGCGAGATGAATTCTTGAATGACGGAGGGAGCGATAGAGACCATAGAGTTCTAACTTGGGCTGACTGTATCTTGATTCTTGTTCATTGATAGGAAGTGCGCTGTATCGTACTGGTCTTCTTTGATTGTTCTTGTCCAGTTGGAAGATGATAAAACCAATAGCAATGATGGAAGTGTCAACTGCAAGAATGACGAGTCGTCCTGATTTGTAGTTGATGGTGATGAGGGCAGGAGAATGTGCAACCGCTTGCTTGAGAGCATCCATAGCTTCTTGTCAACGTTCATTCCATTTGAAGGGAACAATCTTACAAGTGAGTTCTGTGAGCAGTCTTGCAAGTGCTGAATAGTCCTTGATCCAAATATGTGATGTACCACAAAGTCCTAAGAATCCACGAACTTCGGTTGTATTCCTTGGAGTAGGCCACTTGAGAATTTTGGAGATAGTAGAATGATCTGGAAGTCGTCCTTCGTATGTGACTCTTTGACCAACAAGTAAAACATCAGGTCAAGCAACTTGAGACTTCTTTGGAGAGATAGTAGCACCAGATTCTGCAGTTTGATGTAGGATTTGATTGACAACGATGGCATGTTCCCAAACAAAATGACAAATGCCTGAGTTTTCTGGAATAGTTTCATAAGATCCATCTGGCTGTTTGTATCGAGTAGGAGTGTTAAAGACCATATTGCTTTTCACCGGAGTTGTGGAAAACGTCGGAAAATCGGAAAATCAGGATCAGATGGGCTTGGCTTCAACTTATGGGTTGCGCCCTCTTGGATTCTCGTGCCCTGGTATTTCGGATTTCTTGACAAGTCGGGATACGGAGAATGTTGGAATAGTCGGAGATCTATGGAAGGATCAATGACAAGACGGCTAGTCAAGACTTAACTAGTATTTTCGGAAAACATCGGAGAAAATCGGAGAAGAGTGGAAGAGTGTTTGAAGGGGATTAAAGGTAAGGATTAGCCTTTCGGAAAAATCAGAGTTTAGACTGGAGATAAGGGTTTCGGAATGTCAGAATGAAGATGATCGGAATATAATCAATATGTGAGACTCATCGTATAAGTCAATATACGTGATAGGCAATATGACCAATGATAATGAACAATCAATATTCAAACTAGACAAAGAGATGTACAACAAGCATATTTAAGGAATAACTGAGGATGCCACAGGTAATGATACAAGATATGGAATTCCGAGACAGGGTGAATACGGAAACGAATACGGAGATAGGACATCAATATAGTAAAGTCGGGGGGTGGGTCCATGGGCGCTTTTAAGCGCCATGCTTGGTCAGGCATTGGTCAGCGATTGGTCATGCTTGGTCAGCTCAAAAGTTGGCTCCAGGGCCCCACAGCAGCCTCAATAAAATTCGGAAAAATACAGGGAAAATCAAGTGAGCCACTGGGACCTCCCTGGAGCTTGCCTAATCCTCACCCTGGGAAAATACCCAAGCTGGCAACAGTGCTGTTTCAGGCAAGTTTAGGGTTAGGGTTTTGGGTCCTGAGCAGCCCTGAGGGTTTTCCTATTGAGAATCTGATTGCATCAGCCAATAATCTGTGTATCAGAGAGTCCAAATCCAAACTATCCAGCTCTCACATCCACTCCAGCTTGGAAAATACAGATTTCTGAATCAGACATTGCAACTGAACAGACATTTCTACTCTGAACCAGCAAGTCTGATTCCAACCTTGAACTGGCCAATGTTAGATTCCAGATCCTATCCCGCATCATTCCAACATCTCCATATTCTCCGACAAGTCTTTTACAATTATTCCGATAACCCCTTTGCACTTATTCTGAAAACCCCTTTGCACGTATTCCGAAAACCCCTTTGCACGTATTCCGAAAACCCCTTTGCACTTATTCTGATAAGCCTTATCCATTTATTCTGACATATCTCCATTTGATTATTCTTAGTCACTATCTACTTCTATCCTATCCCCGTATACTTTATCTAGATCCCCGTATCCGTTTCGATCCTCGGCATTCCGTATCACGCACTTATCTTTTCCAATTCTGATTCCAGGATTCCGTTCATCTCTTTAAATACACCTTTTCACTCAAGCTTTTTCTTTAGCTTATATATCTCTTTCCTTTGAGGGATGTACTGATTCTCATCTGTATCAAAGTCTATCTATATATATACAGCACTACCCTCCCTATACCTTACTTCATATATTGTTCAAATGTATACACCCTATACATTGATCATTATATTGAAACCCCGAATAATTCTGATTTCCGATAATCTTCCAATCTTCCAATCTTCTGACACATCCATTATTTGGTCCTACTCACTTTTCTGTAAAACCAAATCTCGCTCGATATTCATTTGTCGTTCCTCCTCAACCTTTTCTGCATTGGCCTTCCAAACTCTTCCGCTCACTCAATCAGTCTCTTAATGCGCTATTGTTACTAATCCCTCTCTGTAGACCTGACCATTGGTATTCCGATATTTCTGTCTGGTCGAAAATCTGAAATACCAGGGCACTAGAAATCCAAGAGGGTGCCACCCATAAGTTGAAGCCAATGCCCATGTAGATCCGTTTTCGATTCTCCAACCTCCGACCTCTGATACCTCCCAGCGCTTCTGAGGTATTCTGACACCCAGAACTCCGACTAACAAGAAGTTTGATCCAGTCAAGAATCTGGTACCTAACAGCCAATCCAAGCCTGAATTGGAAGATCAAGCTCCAATCAGACTCTAAATTGGCCAATTCCATTTCAAAGGGGATTATCTGACTCTGACTCGACCAATCCAATTCCAGTCCAACTCTGAACCAGCCAATCTGATTCAATCTGAACTGGGCAATTGAACTGGACAGATTATCAATGTCTGAAGTGAGGAATCTGGGTCTGAGTTGAACAAACTGAATTGGACATTTCCAGTCTGAATCAAGCAATTAAAATCCAATTTGAAAATATCAACCAAAAGCAGGAATGCAAATCATAAGAAGGAATATACTTTTGATTGGAGTTTCAGGGATTATTTCACAAACAGCAGAAAAATCAAAACACTGTGTTTCAACTTTTTCACATGGTTTGAATGCTTGGTCCAACATCGGTGTTAATTTTCATGCTTGGCCACCATGACTGCATTGTGTCATAAATATTTAGCTAACAAAGAATTATATGCGAAAATCAGACAACCATACATCTACCGCAAAAAAAACAAAGACTACTTATTCATGCATTTCCACACCACAGGGTGAATATGAAAGCTTTGTATTTGGAGGCCAGAGGAAAATTTCCAGTATATCATATCACCTGTTGGACCTCAGACCCACTGACCATCACATGGAGATGATGTGAGATCACAAAGCATCCTGAGAGTTAAGCTAAAGTTGCAGCATCAGGGTTGTCCTTATGTACTGAGGAGGTTGAATGACATGAAACTACTTCAAAACCATGCAATTACTGGGGATATTACAGTGAAAAACAGTTGTGCATATTTTCTATTGAAATCGTCCATCACATCTATTTCTCGATAGAATGTTGGTTTCAAGTAAGATAATGGAGAAAAGCTGCTGAGCATGAGTGAGGCCACATGGCACGATATTTTCAATATGTAATAAAATTTCAAGCTTTGGCAAATAGAGATACCTGTGTGAATGAGATTCCTTGCTTGATAGTATGTTGGTTTCAAGTAATGTACTGGAGAAAAGCTGCCGAGCGTCAGTGAGGCCATGTTGCATGAGATTTTCAAGGAAAATATAAATTGTAATAGAGTGTCCTGCATGGCATGGGTCATGGAAAATCAGTTTCAATGTAATGGAGCAAAACTGCAAGCATTAGTGAAGCCATGTAACATGAGATTTTCAAGATGTAAGCTTTGGCAAATAGATATGCCACCAAAGTTGTAATGTGGTGCTGTGCGGATGATATTCCTTGCTTGATAGTATGTTGGTTTCAAGTAATGTCCTGGAGAAAAGCTGCCAAGCATTAGCGAGGTCATGTTTCATGAGGTTTTCAAGGCAAATATAAATTGTAATAGAGTGTTGTGCATCACATGGGTCATGGAAAATCAGTTTCAATGTAATGGAGAATAACTGCCAAGCATTAGGAATAAATTCTGAGCTTTGGCAAATATAGAAATCCACCAAAGCTGTAATGGGGTGCCATGCGTAGCACAGGTAACTCCACTAGTCAATATAGTAAACGTTAATGGGGGGTCCATGTGGGCATTTTTGGTAAGCCTTGGTCAGCAGATCTCCTCAGCCTCATAGCAGCCCCAATAAAATCAGGAAAAATACAGGAAAAATCAGAGAGGCCACTGGGACCCAGCTGGAGCTTGCCTGAGTCTCACTTTAAGAAAATAACAATAAAATAACAAAGTGCTTTCCCAGACAATTTTAGGGTTAGGGTTTTGGGTTCTGAGACTTCCTGGCAGCCTTGAGTGTCAAAATAAAACAGTCTCCCATTTGTTAATCTGAGTTAGAGATTCCAAATCTGAATCCAATGAACTAAATCCAAATATGAACTGGACAGTGTAAATCAGAACCAGCCAATCCAATCTTGCATTGGACAATCCAACTCCAAAATTTTGGCCAATCCAATTCCAAACTGGCCCAGATCTGAGACCCTTGATTCTGAACTGGCCAGATTATTTATGATTCAAAAAATCTGACTCTGAACCAGCCACTCTGATTCTAAATCAGACAAGCAGACTCTGAACCAGCCACTCCAATTGTGAATCAGACTACCAGATTCCGAATGGGACAGGTTAAATCAGATTCTGAACTGGACAAGTGAAGATTCTAAATCTGAACCAGCCAACCCAATTTCAAACTGGCCACTCTGATTCCCAAATCAGATGATCTGGAGTCTGAACTGGCTGATCTTGGCCAATCCATGCCTGAATCCACCAATCTATGTCCAAATCAGACAATCTAACTCCAAACTGGACAATGTGACTCCAAATCAGCCAATCCAGCTCTAGACCAGCCAATCTGAGTCCATATTCGACAATCCTACTCCAAACCAGACAATCTGACTCTGAACTGGACAGATTATCCAACTCTGAATCAGACAACCCAACTCCAAACTGGCCAGATTATCTGATTCTGAACCAGAAAATTCCACAGGTCAATCCAACTCCAAACCAGTCGATCCAAATTGGACAATGCAACTCAGACTTGGCCAATCTGATTTCAAAGCAGACCAAGCCTGACAGGCAATTGTTTTCAATATTGCATGTGCTTGAATGGGTAGTTACCAATTTGTAATTATCCAACATAGGGCTCTGCTGCAATGGAAATAAATAGAGTTAAAGTAGAAGAAGAAGAAAAAGAAAAAGAAAAAGAAAAAGAAAAAGAAAAAGAAAAAGAAAAAGAAAAAGAAAAAGGAAAAGAAGAAGAAGAAGAAGAAGAAGAAGAAAAAAAACCATATGACTTTGAATCAGACAATCCATTTCTGACTCTGGACGAGCCAATCTGATTCTGAATTGGCCACTCTGACTGCAAACCAGATAAACCAAGTGCAAACTGACCAATTTGATTCAAAATCAGACAATCCAACTCTGATCTGGCAAGATTATCCAAGTTCAAACTGGTCAAACTGATTCCAAGTGAGACAATCTGATTCTGAATTGGATAGTTTGATCTCAAATTTTTATGGACTTGGAATCAAACAATCTGATTCTGAATTGAACCATCTGACTGAACTATCTGCTCTGAGCCAATCTGATTTCGAAGTGGCCAATCCAACTCTGAACAAGATGATCTGCACCTACTCCAACTCTGAACTGGCAGATCCAACTTTCAATTGAATAATCTAATTCTGAACCAGCCAATCTGATTCTGAATCAGACTATCAGACTTGAACTGGACAGACAATCCAAATGAACAATAGGGGATATCACGACGGCCATTTTGCTGTCGTTTCAATGGTTGTTTTGACAGCTGTTTTGAAAGACGGGGAATCTGTGGCAAAACTAGCAAAACGGTTTTGCAGCATGATATCCCCCATTTCTTTTTGGTTTCAAAGTAGTTTTAAAAGTAGTTTAAGAAACTTTCTCCATCAGATAAATCCACAGCACCAGTACATAACTCTCAGGGTGACTCTCTTGCCTGTCACGTCACTCTCATTACTTGCCACGACAGACCAACTGACAAGTTCTTACCAATGAACTGGTTGAACTTTTTGTGCTCCAGACACTCACTGAAGGTCAGCCAGCACTTCTCAAGCTTATAGATACAGCATCTGATTACGAAGATGAAGACCTGCCGCTGCCACAGCTGAGTTCCATTTTCTCGCTGAACTACACATCATGTGATACTTGCAAGGCAGAGTTCCATCCCTGTTGTCCAGTTCTCCCTTACAACGCTTTGGACTCAGCATGAATATTAATCTGAGGGAAAGAAGAGTACTAGGGTTAGTATTAGTAGTAGTCACGTAGTTTGGGGAAGTGCAGCAGCTGTACAGCGGACAACAAAATACCTTCACCAAAAATAAATATATTTGATCATATATAACTAAAATATAATTACAATCCCGACGCCCTCATGCTGGGTGAACAGGAAATCGAAACAAGTGTCAAAACGGTCAAAAAATCGGAACGACTCCAGAGTTGTTTCAATTTTGAAACTGCCATCAAAATGACCATCAAAACGACAGCAAAATGACTATTGTGATATCCCCTAATCTGACTCTGAATTGGACTATACAAGTTCAAATCAGGCAAAATTAGAGTGTCTGATTTGAACAATATGAAACTAACTTTGACACATGTCTGAATGAAGTACTCTGACTCTGAATTAGAAAATTCATGTCTGATTCAAATCTGAAACAAACTGGACAATCTATGTCCAAAACAAGGGATGCAAAACATTGGACACATTGCTGACTTTTCAATGGAACTGTCATTTTGAGTAATGCAGAAAAACTGCCAAGCAGTAGTGAGGCCATGTGATAGTCAATATTTAATAATGATAATTCCCAAAATCCATCAAAGTCACAATGGGGTGCCATACATGCCACAGATGCTCCACCTCAATGAAGCTGTGACAACAAATATATAAGAATGTTCTGCATTCTAACTTGAGTAAGTATTTTGGACTTGATTGGATTGCAACTATTGCTAACTCTGATAGGTGGCACACTAACCTGACAACTTATAAAATGGCTGTTCGAATACATAGGAACAATGTCATTTTAAATGTGTAGCCATGTAGAAATATAATTTTTGACTTGGTATATGTTTAAAGCCAGCTGCTCTACAAAAATCAGTGCTTCTATGTGGAGCTATGGGATGCTATCAGGGCTTACACTATGAGAGCCTTCATAGGATGGTTAATTTTTCCTGAAACCAGCAAATGCCTAATGGGGTGCCTGGGCGTAGCACAGGTTACTCACCTAGTATGGATATAGGATCAGGGAATTGACCTCTGAAGGATGACTAAGGATGTTTAAATGCAGATTTCGGAAAAAGTCGGAAAAAGGCTTATCAAAAAAGGAGAGTGTCGGAAAGGAGATTGTCAGACATTGTTGGAGAATGAGATTTGTCTGAGATTGGAGGAAAAGGAGTTTCAGAGATTGGAGGAAATTCAGAGAATGGATATGGGTTCTAACAGTATCTCCCCTTTAAGGCCAAGCTCTCGAGGCTTTAATGTCTTGAGACATTGTGGCATCGGGTGGTTGTAAAGGCTAGGATTTCCAATTGGATATAAGTGGTTGAAGTAGTGTAGACTTGCTTTGGAGAAACTCCTTGAGTTGTTATTCCCTTTGCGCTCTATTCCTGCAATCATGATTAGCTTGGGTGACAAACTTGTGAATGAGCTTGTGGAGATTGCATGGGGACAGAAATGGCTTGAGGTGAAGTGGTGGAAAACAAGTGGAAAGCAGGAAAAGTGGTAAGCATAGAGATTTTGTGCCAGAGGTAATCATAGTGTGAAAAGGCCATGTTGGAGAAATGTCGGAGATTTTTGGAAACGAAAATTGGAGGAATGTCGGAAAAGACATTGGAGAAAGGAGATTGGAGAAATGTCAGAAAAGGAAATTGGAGGAATGTTGGAAAAGACATTGGAAGAAAATCCACATATTGGAGGACCTTGATGTGCCAGGTACAATGGCTGGATCTTCTGCAAAAGATGTCGGAAATCGGACTGGAGATGGAGATGTCGGAGTAGAGTTGGACTGTGAAGATGAAGTAGAATGAAACTGGATGGTGTTTTCGGAAAAAATCGGAAAAATCGGAAAAAGTGGAAAAAACAATAGGGGTGGAAATGTGATGAATGGAAATGTGGAGAATGATGGTAATCCACAAGTGGAAAGTGTGGAAAAAGCGGAAAGAAGCAGAGAAGCAGAGTTGGGGAAGAAGGAGGAGTAGGGCCTCAAGATGAGGACACTACAAAGGTGTAGATAGGAATCAGAATGATGGAAAAGAAATATAGTAAAAGGGTTTTTATTGGAAAACCTGTGATGGAAATCAGAAAAGGAAATAGACATAGAAAGAACAAGGTGAAGCATTCCAGATTGACTAGATAGGTGGACATTGTGGAAACAAGGATGTTCAAAGGGTTGGATTGTCGAAAATACCGGGATTGTCGGGATTGTCGGAAAACGATGGAATTGTTGGAGAAGGCTTGCTTCGTCTTGAAATATTGCACAAAGATGTAAGGTCTTGCTTGGAGTTGGGATGGGTTACAGAATGTGTCGGAATGACTGAGAGTTTTGCTTGACAGGAATTTGGAGATGGAATGATCTTTGCGGATATTGTAGAGATAGAGTTGGAAAGACTGTTGTCTCGAAAAACAGGGTGCAATGGAGTTAAGTCAGAATTTTTCAGAATAAATTGGAAGGTTTCGGAAAGAACAGATGGGTGTCGGAAAGTGTAGAAAGATGTCGGAAAGTGTCAAAGGGTTTTGGAAAGAGTAGAAGGATGTCGGAAAGGAAATAAATGGTGTCAGAATAGAAAGGTGTTGGAATACTGGGTCAGGGAATGTTCTTGTTGGGTTTGTCCTGAGGTTTTCGTGATCCATGTGACACTACGCGGACTGTGGAGTTAATGGATGTGGGTTGGAAAAGGGACGATGACAGCTGAAGGATGGTCATGATGGATGGAAATTGTGTGACAGAATAAGGCTGGCATAGTTGCTACTCCCCTCTTGAATAGACGTCCCATTGTCTATTTAAAGAGTCAGATTTGTGTCAGGACATTTGGAATAAGAGTGGATGGATGAAATGGTATGCAGGTATTCTTGTGCAATTTTGTGTCGGAAAATTTGGATGCGTAAAAAGTGTTCAAGATGATGCTTGAAGTCTTGAAAATTCAAAGATTGCAAAATTCCATGTTGAATTGTCATTGAAGGATCATGGTGTTGTAATTCCTAGATGAAAAATAGTGTGTTGGATTTCTCTAATGTGGAGAAATGTCGGAAAATGTCGGAAATCGGAAAATTGTGAAGTCAGAAAACTTGGAGGTGGAAATTGAAGTCAGAAATCTTGAAGTCGGAATCTTGGAATCAGGAATTGAAGTTGGAAATTGAAGTCGGAAATCGGAATTGGAGATTTGAAGTCAGAAATAGGGGATCAGAAAATGTGACATTGGAAATCGTGAATTCGGAAAATATCGGAAAATCTGGAGTCGGAAGAATCTCGGAAAACTTGAAGTCGGAAATTGGAATTGGAGATTTGAAGTCGGAAATCGGAAAATCCAATGAAGGAAATTGCGAAAGTGAAGGCTCTCATTGAGGATGTTGCTGTGATACTGGCTTTCAACAGAATTGGGGAAAATGGAAATAGTATTGGAAATGTTCGGAAAATGAGGTGCCCTTGGTTGGAAGACTTTGGAAAAAGAGGATGAGAGCAAGATGATTCCATGATGGTCTTGAAATTGTCAGGTATTGTGGAAAGACTGAAAATTTTGGAATCGGAATGTCACATTCAATAGAAATTGTAACAAAATCTGAAGGTGGTTTTCCATTTTTTGTCCTTTGAATGCAGAACAGATGGGTGTTGACAAGGACCATAGATAGTGATTGTTGAAATCTAGAGGGTCGGAAAATGTCGGAGAGATCGGTGTCAGATTTCGGAGAAATCTGCTGATAATTGATGCAGAACCAGGAAGGCCACCTTATTTCTTCTGCGAGGAAGTATCGGAGTACTGTGTGGAGAAAAATGTTGGGCGGGCCCTATAGCTAGAGCCTCGTTAATGAACTGTCGGGGTTATTCCAGCTTAACTAGAGATAAGGAATAAAGT
This sequence comes from Ramaria rubella, assembly GCA_015039355.1. NCBI lineage: Eukaryota > Fungi > Basidiomycota > Agaricomycetes > Gomphales > Gomphaceae > Ramaria > Ramaria rubella. The sequence continues at coordinate 53,936 of MU134453.1, forward strand.
TTTCCTAAGGGGTGATTCTCTCCCTCCCTCAAGGCGAATTGAAGGTCATCGGAAAAGGGGAAGAATTGATGGTCGTGATGGATTTTCCTTCCGGAAATGAGTTGCTGAAAATCTTGTATGTGTCGAATTGCTAAGACGAAAAATTGTCAAGGCATTGCCTAGGATGACACAGATTTGAGCAGGTCGGAGGGTTGTCCACAATGAGATTTTCGGATTTTCGGATCTGTGTAATTGCGAATTGCAAGTTGCCACAGGGACATATGTCGGAGTTGGAGTCTTGACTTGCTGTTGAGGAATGCGGAACTAGGTACTACCCTATACCCTGTCAATCAACGGATTGTAGTTGGGGGATCAGTTGTGTCCCAGCATGTCAGAACAGTCAAAATCAAGTGGTGCTACACCATATGGTAGTAACAACCTGGATTGATTGCTGGACAGATGGACGGATTGGCAGATTAATAGCCTACTGGATTCACGACTAGGTCGTGGTCGGAGGGTTGAAGATTAACCCTTCGGAAAAACACGGGATTCCAAAAACGGTGTTCTAGACTTGAAAAAATCGGAAACATCGGAAAACATCGGAAAGTCGAAAAAGTCGGAAAACAGTAAGAAGTGGAAATGTTGTCCACTAGAATTCGGAATTAACATGGAGGATGGTGTTGGAAATCATAAAGAGTGGTGTTGGAGTTTTCGGAAAATGATAAGAAATCAAAATTGGGATTATCAGGAAGTGTGGAAAGAGCCTCTGAAAAATGGACAGAGTGTTGGTGCCGATTTGTCTGTACTGAGGTCTTTTGGAGCTGTTTGACTTGCAAGTTGTAGCCTATGTGATGTGCTGATTGCAGCTCGGATTGTAGCTCTCCTATCGGAAGATGATTTGGGACAATTCTTTGTACAGTGACCAGGTAAAGGATGTTGGAAAGTCTTGGTTTCAGAGATATCAGAGTTTGGTCGGAAATGTCCGCAAGGAACTGGGAATTGTCGGGAAAAAAGGGTGTGGAAGGTAAGAAGGAAGGGTAGGTATTCTCCTTGGAAACTTGACACAGGGGTCAAGGCCCAATTTATTGTGAGAAAAATGTTGAGAAAATGCTTTTCCCTACCCAAATTTTAATGAGATATTTCTTTTTAAAGCAGAAATAAAACCTATCATATTTTATACTTTTTTGTCTTAGAAAATGGGTCCAAGATGTTGGATATTCTCAACATTTTTCAATCCCAAAAACTTTTTATAAAGCAGGATATTCATAGTTAAAAATGATGGTACAGTCCATACTTTTTGACCATTTTTTGCTGTATGAAAACCTACATTGTGTTGCCATTTTCAGTCTCTAAAATTTTAAATTTTATACTGATTTTTTACACATTTTTTTATCACAAAAGTTCCTTTTTTAGTCTGTTTTTTTCTTCTTGAAAATGGTGTGGAAATGGTTGATTTTTCTCAGATTTTTTTCAGGTAAAAAGCTCTCAAAACTCTGCTTTTTTTCGGCGAAAAAGACTCTGACGAAAAGCTAGCATTTTAAACACTTTTTTGCCGCGAGCCGCGCAGCAAGCTGCGAAGACAGCCGCGAAGACAGAAGCGAAGACAGACGCGCAACAAGCCGCGAAGACACCCTGATGTACTTAATTATTCTGCTCCTAGTACCACGGCAGCACTTCTGCTATGTACGATCTGTAGACGCTGCGCGCATCACGCCCATCCGGCGATCAATGATTCAAGAGGGAAGTTATCCTACCATGAAGTCGAACCAAGGCAGTCATTTGATATCATCATACCATGCCTTGACACACCTTCTAATTTCTTGTTCTACGCACTTATGCGATATCCGATCGAAATGTGAAGATCCTCATTGGACTAGGTTCTCTTGGACTAGCTGTGGTTGGGTTTAACTTCGTAAGTAAGCTGTTATGCTTAGGCTACTAGTAGCATTGATTATGTAGGTGCCCGCCGGGGCCTATAGCGGCAAGCACATGTCTACCACTTGACAATGCGCTATTGCGATGTTCAATTCATAGCGGCCCCTGACTTGTTAACATATCTCAAAGATGTATGCATGATCAAAAAATTCATATGTACTCAGTCTGATGTCGAACGTGTAGCGGAAACGGCGAGCACTGCTTTGTGGACTGCATTGAACTCATACTGAACGTCTTGACTATTTGGCGGACGGCTCACGTTATCGCCGGGAGACTCTGGACGGGGCCAGCCTAAAGTCATTGATTCTGCAAAGTGGTAGGTGATTATTTGTGATTGTACGACTGACTCGGTTCTACTTGAAGCTGCCGTTAGCCCTCCTGTCCTTTCTGTCACATACTCAACTGTAGCATTTTTTTGTCTTGACTGCGTCATTTACAGCCCGGGTTTAATATTAGAGACGAATTGCTTTTATTAAGTAAGTCTTTCGATATACCTAGATCTCAACGCAATACCTAGTCAAATAAACTTACTGGAGCCAGAACCTTCACCTCCCACTTGACGGAAGAGCATCTGCGTTTCCATGTTGCGCCGAGAAATTAGATACTATGACACTCGCAGTCTTCATTAATGTTAAATCCAAAGGTACCGTGATCTATATTTACTATTAGTACCTTCGGAAGCGAGCGATTTATACTTGCACAGACCTTGAACGCACATAGTGCGATGACACAAGCAGTGAAAAAAACAAAGTCAGAACAGCGAAAAGGCTTGCATTGTGGCCGTGACGGTCGCGAGAGGTGGACAATGGACATCTAATTCACGCTATTTCATCATCTCGAACACAGCTACCTCCGAAAAGATTCCGGTTACTCAGGCACAATCTGGTGCCAAAGTAGCAAGAAAAAGTATGGAGATAGGGGTGAGTAGTGGATGGGTTAATATCTTTATTGGTGTATGATATCAATGACAACTGTCAAATAAACTATATCTTACTTGTATTTTCCGAAGTTTACTACCCTTTGCTTGTTTCTCGTCCAAACTTAGTCAAACAAAGCAGCTAGCGTATCGACAATCCTTTCCACAATGGCGCCGCACTTTGTTTCATTTAATATACTGGTCATACGTGAAAGGCGCCTTCTAGTGCTTGTTATAGATAGATCCATCCCTCGGGGCTCAGTGAGGTGTAAGGTGGGGTGATTGAAGCTGGTGCTTATAGGCTGAGATGGTGGTGAAATACAGGGGTGGTACAGCGAGCACGCTCATATATGTTAGTAGTCCCAGTATGTAGCGGTGTAAGACTCGCCGAGAGCCATTCCAGCGAGTGACATCATGCAGAGCGAAGGTGCGTGACAGGAATAAAATTCATGAATAAGGATAGAGAATGACGTGGCTGGGAGTCAGGTTGGTCGGTGCAGTGAGGTGAGTCGAGAAGAGTAAGCCGGCTAGTGACAATCAGATAGATAAACCATTTTTTTCAAGGGTGAACTCGTGAACACACAACTGGCCTGGTATATCGCTTGATTTCAGTGCGTCATGCTCACCGTTGAGAACTTGAAGGCTATCATACTTCAAGCACGTATTTTCTTCAGAAGTAATGTCGTTCGAGCACGCCGACTGCTGCATTTGGAAGATACCCATGACATTGATCATTGGTGCAGGTGACCTCAATTACACCGCGAAGGATGACCTGAGATCGCATCGACGCCACCTGCACCTACACCCGACCGCCCAGAGCCACCCGCAGTGTTGTAGTGTCATTTTCAGATGAGGATTGTGAAAATAATACTGCGGACCGGAAGTCAGAAACTAATTTAAACCAGATGTGTGTTTGGCTTACCTTTACCTGACTCAGCTGTCTAGCAGCGGAGAAGACGCAAAAGCGCTGAGCCGGGAGCATCATGACTCTCAGATTGCGAAATGATCTTCCAGTATGGCCTCAAGGAGAAGTAGGAGGATCGACTATCTAAATGGATCCATATGAAAACTTTTTTATATCTCAAAGCGACTTTCGACGATAAGCGCTTGCCCTACAAGGCTACACCGCGTCCGGGTTTTTGGGAAACGCTGCCACTTCTCTCGCCTCCAACCCCCTGCTCCAAAGTCTGACATTCTTCAGGCCACGTGTCTTTACCGATATTACTGTTGCAACAGGGCAAGTCAAGTTTTCCGGCTGATTTAAACTCATAATAACCTCATAGGCATGTAATAGCTGGGAAGCAGCGCCTTCTTCATCGGTAACTTTATGGGCCCAAACCCAATGCAGCCGACGGTGTAGTCCTTCGAGTTGACGGCCTGAACCTCACTAAACGAGACGCTGGAGGTCCTGCACGGTAGGCAGGCACCAATACTGGCCTTCCTGAGGGTCGAGCGGTGCAGATGGCGACAAAGCAGCAGGCGCGGCTTGGGCTGGTGAAGTTGTATTGTTGTGCTTGGACACAGCTCGTCACGCAGGCTGCTCAAATGAGGGCACAGACGAAGGCACAGGAAACGCCAACCTCGGGTCATTATCCTTGCCACCACGTCACTCAACGCCGGACCAAACCTCACCTTCCCGGGCCTCGCTGGGCACGCACCCCCTCCATGCAGCCAGTATAGCTCGTCCTCTCTCGTCCTCCACATGCTTATCCAGCACAAGCTTCCGAGCAGCTGCAGGCACCTCTCAGAATCACTCTAGAAAGAATCCGGAGAGAGGATGTTAGTCAACGCAGCACTAGCAGCGTATGGCTCACTACTGGACCCTTTACCCCAACCTTAGTCAACGCAGCACCAGCAGCGTATGGCTCACTACTGGACCCTTTACTCCAACCCGGACGGTCATTTCCATGAAACAACTACGTCGCGCGCAGGACAAGACACCCGCTCACCAGCCTTCCCTGCTCCCTCTCGCCTTTGAAACCCGGCTGAAAGCACCCTCTTTCCCCCTCGGCGGCGCCGCCTGCACGGTCAACCTCCTCCAGACCCAATGGCGCAAAATAGACGCCCACAATTTTTCCCGCAAGCAGCGCGCCCCACCACGCAATGCGGCTCGTCGAGCACGTGTTTAGTGAGGAGGAGACGAGGAAAATTCTGGCTGTATGTGAGCAGAATGGGGTGAGCATTAATAATGCATTGGTGGCGGTGTGTTGTGTTGCGTGGGCGAAGATGTGGTATGAGGCTGGGAATGAGAATCTGACCTACGCACTCACTTCACCCACCACAGAATGATATACTCCACCACCAACCCCTTCCACCGTCTGTCCTTCCCCTTCCCTCTCGCCATTGCTCTCCCATTCCACATACTGGTTCCTTGCCCTCGCCTACTACACCATCTCCCTGCCTGCCTTTCTACCCCACACTGCAGCCGCATTCTGGTACCGCATGCACCTCGCCAAAGCACAGACCACGCGCGCTGTTAAGTCCCCCTTTCTCGCAGCGCGCTGCATCTTCGCGCCCCACTTCCGAGTCTGTCGCGCCACAACTCCCTTCTTACGTTCTCCCCCGTTCACCAACGGCCCCCTCTCAAGCTCTCCTTAGCCTCTCATCGGCAACCTCGACACAATGTACTCTCGTGCAGCCTACACCCGTCCCGGCGTGCATCTCCACAGCGTCACAACTGCACGTTGGTAGAAGGCGGGAGGGCTGTTGATGCTGACACATACATTTGGAGGGAGGCTGGTGTTCGGGTTGTGTTGGGATGCGGTGGGGTTTGTTGACAGAGGTGAGGGACACGGTGGGGACATTGTGGAGGAGTGGTGGGGAGGTGTCATGTGGGGTGTTGGGGAGTTTTGTTGAGCTAGTTGAGCTAGTAGGTGAAGTTTTCATTACAGGTCTAATTCAGTAGCTCAGACTTTTCCGACATTGTTTACTTAACATTTATACAAACGAGCAAGGTCTTTAGCAGGAAACCCCACGCATATCTACTGGTTGTCACTGTAACTCCCTAATATTTCGTCACCGAACTCTTGACCAAAATTTGTCAGCACTCGATTTGTGGGGTCTGCTCGGATGATAGAAACTGTCCTTGGGAGATGGTCTGCATAAGATCGGATACCCAGTAGAAAATGTGCTATGACATTTGCTGACAGTCTATATTCACGGTCATTATGCAAGGTAAGAACATGCACTCACGGCAAAGAAAACCCGTTCAAAACACCGATTCCAAGCTGTTCAGAGGTGTCATCTATTTTGACAACAGAAACCAGCTAGTAGCAGTACTTCTTACCGAGTTGGTCTTGACAACGGAACACAGCGACAACGATCAGTCAAACGATAAGACCACGAGAAAGGAAAGCTCACACACGTAGAGGCTCCAATGGAGTTATGTAACATAGGGCCTGGGGAGGTCACAGTCGATTGTTACGATTCGGCTAAATAGCTTATCAACGCGGAACCGGTAAGTCACCGTTGAAGTCCCCTGATACTCTTAAATTGTGAATTATGTACCGGTATGGTCTATTAAGATCCATTATTTTATCCTGCACTACCTAACAGCAAAATGTCGGGGCCCAACGAACCTCAGATCCAGCTAAACACGAACAGGGTGAAACAGTGCGTCTATTGTGTTTGAGCGCAACCGTTAATGTAACTATTGGCACAGTGAAGAAATACAAGAGCAAAATCAGTAAAGTGTATTTACCCTGTACCTGTTGTATTTGAATAGCGTATTCGAGGCTATAGGCCTGGAGCGCAATCCAAGGACACGTTGACCGTGACCATCAAACTGAGAAGCGCTATCAGTGAACTTAGCGTTCACTGAGGTGCGTATTACTTTTTATCTACAGCACTAGTAGACACGTATATAGTCACTCTTTTATAGGTAATTGTCGTAGTACATCTCGATGAATTAAACTTACTGGTCACTGAGTCCGAGTCACTCTTTTGTAAACGGTCTGCGTATATTTGCTACAGTACCCTATTCGCACCGTAGAGTACATAATATACTGGCTTTGTTGACCGTGACGAAACGGTAGCACTAATTACTTACCGTACTTACGCTTTCTTTCATATCGAGGACTCTGGGGGTTGGGTACTAAGCGGTGCGCTGACTCCTTCGAGGCGCCGTAGATCGGATTGGGAATTAGCCGAATCGTAACAATCGACTGATACCTGCTTTCGATCCAGACATTATGCCCAAACTATGCACATGCTCTAGTAGAGGGTGCGGGAGGACTCCACCTGGAGTCGTCCTTGACAATAGAACCTGGACGCAGCACCAGCAGGACGACCTGAGGCTCAGGCGGTCCTCTAGACCTCACGTCGGCTCACTAGAAGCGAATAGGGAGGCTGAGCGAGAGATTATGCGCTCAACATTGTTAGTAGAAGACCCTGTTCCGGATCTTGTTATTCAGGCAGTACAGCACGGACAGCGGAAACAACCCACAGCCGCAGCCACTCCGGTAGATGTATCTGCCCCCCATCAACTGCGGGCCCAATCGGACAGCTCTACCACCCCTGCGCCTGGACTCCCCAATCCCGCTTTGACTTCAACAACCGTACGGCACTCTGGACCTACATCTTCTCTGTCTGGTTGTGGTTTGCAGGGAGGCGACCCTCTGCGGACGATCCCCCCCTCATCGAAACACGCAGACTTTGACCCTTGGTCTGATCGCTCTAGTTCTGATCCCTCCATCCCTACTTCATTTCACCTTCCCAAATCTTCCGGGAAGTCGTCTGAGTCGTCACAACAATTTGCGGCTGCGTATGAGGAGCTGCACGCAATCGATGCACTTGTTGAGGAACAGGCAAAGTTGACTGCTCATTTGATCGCAGATATTACTCTGGGACAGGGTCTTCCGCGTGTACCTGAACATCATCCCCTTCAACATCAAGAGCAATGGTATACCGTCCAGCAATCTCTCTTGCAGCAACATTTGCAATCAAAGTCTGGGGTAGTGCGAGAATATGCATGTGCCATCATCGAATCAATTGACAGCCAATTGTTGGCAATAAAACAACATCGTGATGAATGGGTAGATCCTGGTTGTATTCATGAAAATACGGGTGAGTATTATTATGACTTGGAACTACTTGTTTCTTCCTCATGCTGTGTTGATTTCAGATCGTCATTTCAATCACCCACTTCAAAATTCTGATCCAATTTTAGTTGTATCCATGTTTCTTGTGCTGGTAATGAGCCTCTTGGCTGGGATGCAGAGGCGGTTTGCAAATTTTTCACTCCAGTCCCACCAGCTCCTCTTAAATATGGCTTTTACAACGGCTGCACATGGGCAACCTATCCCAATTGAACAGAAAGCCCTTCTAGATCTCCATCCCACAGACATTCGAACAGTTCGCAAGCATTTTGATGTGGAAGCAGTTGTTACCATTTTTGCGGCTTGTCCTAGATGTTCATGTCTGTATCCACCTGGGTCAGGCAGCACCAGTGCTTCATCTCAATCTAATGACCTGAGAGATGGTAGCCAAGAGCCCCACACTTATCCTTCCATCTGCACTTTTAATCCATTCCCCCAGGATTCAGAGTCTTCACCATGTGGTGAACAACTTCTCTACAGAAAAAAAAATCCTACTGGAGAACTGCTACCTCATCGGCCATTTGCTTTTCGTGATCTGAAAGACTGGCTTGCAGCATTTTTATCATGTCCAGGAATGGAGGAGTTGTTGGATAGCTCATGGGACAAAGAGTCAGGTCCAACTAGCTCTGATGTTTTTGATGGTGAATATATTAGGAATTTCAAAGGACCCAATGGTCAACTCTTTAGAATCACCAAGGATGAAGGGCATTACATTTTTGCTCTCTCAGTTGACTGGTATAATCCATATTCAAATAAAGCATCTGGTATCTCAGCATCAGTTGGGGCTATTTCTCTAATCTGCCTCAATCTTCCACCTATTCTACGTTATAAATGGGAGAATATGTATCTAGCAGGCCTCATTCCAGGGCCCCATGAGCCATCCAAGGAGGAAGTAGACCACTACCTATACCCACTTGTTCAAAGTTTTATATCTTTATGGGACCCTGGAGTGTACTTCAATCGCACTGCAAAATGTCCCACTGGAAGAGTTGTTCGGTGTGCTATAGTGACATTTGTTGCTGATCTCCAAGGCTCTCGGAAAACAATAGGGGCAAAGGAATGCCCTGTTTGTGGCATGGGGATAAAAGATGTGAAAGCAGGATGCTGCCTGGACCCATGCCAATGGAACAGATGTAGCTTACAGGAATATCAAGACTCTGCAGAATGTTGGCGAATTGCATCTACTTTGGAAGAGCAAGAGAAGATATATCAGACAGAGGGAGTTCGTTGGTCTCCTTTATCTCTACTAGAGTACTGGGATCCTACAAAGCTTGTGGTTGTTGATGCAATGCATGCACTCTTTGAAGGACTTCTTCAAACACACATTCGAAAACGATATGGGGTTGAGACCAGTGGTAAAGCACTTCAAAAGATGGCTCAAAAGTCTAAGACACGTGGAAAGGCTCCCAAATCTCATCATAATCCATTGGATGTAGACAAATTTGCAAAAGGAAAGGCAATTTTTGAAAAAGAGAATGTCACATTGGCAGCATTGCAAAGGCTACAATATGCTACCCTTGAAGCATTATGTGCTGAGCATGGCTTGGAGCATTCAATAAACTCCAAGAGGACAATTACTTGTGCAACAATGGGGGAAGATTTATACAGATGGGTGAGTGTTGTGGGGTTTGTTTATAATTAATCATTTTCTTAAAATTATATTAGAAACAAGGAGAACACAGTTCCAAATTATTGTTTGAAGACCTCCCAGAAATTGAGGAGAAAACATCTGAAGGCCTAATAGACACTGCAGTGCTTTTAGAGATAAGAAAGGATATAGCCCAAGCCATGGTAAACTCAAAGCAGATGAGTGGTGTGTGCCATAGGAACAGTACATCTTCCAATCACTCTCATTCATCTGTGGGGAAAATGTGGTTCACAAGATAATAAACATCATCAATTGCTTGAGAACACAATGAATCTCGTATCAGCAGTCCTACTTGCCACTTCTCTTCAGACATCTCGTCAACATGCTGCTGCATATACAGTTTATACCTTGAGGGGCTAAAAGCCTTGTTCCCTGCCAAAAATTTCACAAATAATAACCATATTGTTCTTCATCTAGAGGAGATGCTTGTAAATTTTGGTCCTGTGCACTCCTGGTGGACATTTCCATTTGAATGGCTGATTGGTTGGTTGGTGAGAATTTCCACAAACTGGAAGATAGGTGAGATAATCCTTTTGACTGTGAGATCTTTCTGAGTCATCTCATCCAGGTCAAATGGAAGTGACAATGATGATGACTTTCAGTGCTGCTTCAAATTTGCGCACTCTTCTGTTCTCAGAAACAATCCTTCCAGTTCTTTCACAATGTCGGAAAATTTTTCAAGATTGCTTCCCTGAAAACTTTTCTGAAGTCTTCCCAACATCTGAGGAAGATCAAGATACTGATCAGGATTGGGTGCCTATGCAACTCAGTGCTGAAGTGCACTCTAGTCTTGCAAAATATCTTGGGTATATGGTCTTATCCAATTTGAATTCCTCTGCACATTCAAAATCACGTATAAAGTTCAATGGTCGTATATATGCATCACACACAGCAAACCAGCATGACAGTCTGGTCATTATTCATCCACCAAATACAAGTGCAATCCCTGCATGTATATTTCAGATTTTTAAACACAAATACCAAGATTACCTAGGTAGATCAACATCTGAAACCTTTATTGCATTCCAGCGCTTTCAATTCCCACACATGGATGTTTTGGATCCATATTTGGACTTCCCCATCCTGAAGGCACAATTATATTCTACCATTCCAAATTTGGAGGTAGAGGTTTTGCCTTTATCTGTAGTGTTGTGCCATTTTGCCCAGTGCCAGTATGACACCCATCACTCTGTTGTGGTGCCTCTTGACCGGGTATGTAGGTTCACAGAAAAAATTTTATTGTGCTAATCAGTTATTCTCTTATTGATCATAGATAAATCCACCCAGCCTTGTGTGAGTTAGAATAGGGATTCCCACAAGTACTAACTTTTGAGAGTACACTCCATACTCAAGCACAGACAGGATCCAGTCATTATCGATAAATACTTGATGATACATGTACATAATGTGAAAATGGAGAGTATCGGTATGGCTTTTAACTCTAATACTGAATTAAAGTTGGTTAATATGCAGACATATGAACAGAAATACACACCATCCAGGATTTTGGATACTTTCTGACTTATCTCTTGCAGTAACTGTTCTTGTCAACACTCGCAGTCCTATAAACCTTTACATAAACTTACCGTGCACAGATAATCTCAAGTCCGTATGCCCTCGAAGAAAGGATAGAGCATAGATTGTGCTGTTTCCTCAAGCCTACGAAGGAGTGAATAGCGATATTTGTTCAACCGATGATTCTTCAATCTGAACCAGAGCTAGATTTGCACTCAACATCAAAGGATTAGACTCTCGCAGTCAATATTTTCAACCTCTGTGCACAGACCTCTAAGATAAAACACTCACGTAAAGTAATGTGAGTAAGGGTAATCTATCCAATGGTGAGCCGCACTGGTTTATACCAGAAGCGGATGCAATATATGACATTGCTCACTTCCACCTCACCAGACCCATAACCTTCCTCGAGATCGTGCTTTGTCTCTTTCATACTCTGCAGCCACACGGGTCCGCAACACAACATTAAACGACGCCGGGGCGGTCATTCAGATATAAATGCTAGCCTGTCATAGCTCATCCAAGCTCGTTTCTTCGCCTGGAGCTGCATCTCGACTTCCGCTCGTCACTCGGGCCTCTCAGGCTCAATAGCGTGACAGCTTCATGCGCCTCTAGTAGAGCTCGTTGGGTTATCCCTCCTACGCTAGAAGCAACAAACTGACAGCCTCGTCGACGAAATCTTTTGTAGGTGAAAAACGATCAGCGGTGTATAAGTGCCTAGTATGCGTTAGCTGCAAAGACATCGGCTGAGCTGACCAATTCGCTCAGGCCGACTGGTTGATCTCGCATTTGGATTTACACGTCTCGTTTCCGTGCACGTGCGCTATTGTTCCCATCTGCCCACGGGTAAGCTGAAGCAGGTGTTTTGAGAGTTTCGGGTACATTAGTTAGTACTTACGACACCTAATTCTTTCTCTAATGAAACCCTGAGTCAACATGTGAGGGGAGGGAGTAAGGAAACGTACAAGCCAGAGTTGGAACTGGGGTCATGAAAGTAGCCAGGGTAGCGGTGTGATGTGATTCGAATTGTACATTCTCTGGCCTTGATTTCAACTCTATTAACATCCTACCGGTGATAAAATGAATGCTATCGTATCACCTTGCGTGATATTTGAGGCAGTATAAGCGAGCAAACCTGAACCTCCGACGATGATCAGGGGCGTGGGCAACGGTTACAGCGAATATTAGGGAGGAAAATTGAAGCGAATGAATCTAAGATTTGGGAGTGAGACTAAGGTAATGTTACTATGGCTAGCCGCCAATGTCATGATGTAGCTCAGCTCTCCTCGCCGTTGAAGGAATTAGTGACGAAGTAGTGTAGTTACATTAATGTACTTATCTTTGTGTATAGTCACATAATGCATTGTATGGTTGTGGTTACAATTGCGAGCTATGTGCAGCAAGCACTTGCACCAAAACCGTAACCAGTTTTCGGTGCTTGCACCACGCGGCTCAGTCATCTCTCCAGAGCTGTAATACTTAACTTAGATAATAGGTCACCGGTCACCGGTCAGGTAGCGAAGGTACAAAATCCACCCAATATCAGTGGTCGAATTTTGTCTGTAATTGTTCTTCCGGTCCACAGTGTGCTCTTAAGTTTTCAGTCCTCTGACACTTCTTGAGCTACAGTAATACTTAGGACGCGACGACCATCTGGCACCCTTGCACGAGTCTGCGTCGCTGTTTGACGTGCAACCACACCAACATAAGTAAGATTAACCTGCCACACTCCCAGTGCGCCCCATACCTGCCTGCGCCGCCTCTCCCGCTGCATACGCCCAAGCTCACTGACCAGACCCACGCACGCCCACCTCCGTGCATATGTACGCCCATGCGCTGCCTGCAGGACGACCCGAGATCATACCGGAGCATGAGACGATCCGGGCACGTACAGAAGACACGGTGGGTCCAGAATTCACTCTGGTTCGGTTTCTGTGTTCCATTATTGATAGTACTATTCCATAATATTTTTTTTGAGATATCATTCCATTCGACAGTCAGATGTACTGTCATTCGTCGGGCCGAATAGTGTGGTTGCCTCGTGTCATTCTTGCATCCTATAAGGATATATAAGAGTCGGGCGCATCAGCTATGCAAGTCAAACCGCCATCCATGAGCCACTACCCAAAAACTCGCGTCCAACAGGTTTTCCCCCCGGCCACTCAGCATTTGGCTTTCACTCCGGAACGGAGCACAACACCACCCGCCATAACTATTGGAAAGGTGTTTTCAGTGTCATTCGAGTCCGATACTGAAGTCCTTCCCGCCCGTATCATAAGTACCACTCATTTCACTCAAACAGAAGGATCCAGGGCATCACATGCTTCAGTCTTAACTCCAACGGCCGCTCCAGTTAGACCAGAATCTTCCACCCGTCGCTGTCTGTGAACTTCAACCTATACAAATAATGTCTGTAACATTAATGCTATGTCCAGCCTCAGAGAAATCGAACAAAAGACCGTGTTCAACTTCAAGAGCAATCTGAGACAAAAGCCCTGAGCTTCAAACATCGAGTAAGCTAGCAAATTAGTCAATGTACTCTCTCGCTCTCCGAACTATTTTATCAAATCGAATTAATATAGCGAAGAAATTTAGGGTTGAGCGCACACCGCCTCCAGATATCGAGATTACGTTGTACGCAGAAGATCCAGAAGTGGAATTGGAGGATTCCCAAGGGGAGGTAGAAATTCAACCTAAGACCCAGCGCATTCTTAAACCCAAGGGTGAGGTCGGTCACCCCAAGGGCAATGGCTATAGTCTGTTTGCAACTTTGAATTGGGAAAAGACGGAGTATGATATAGTTCAGGCACGTAATATCTTTTCTCTGTTTCAAAAACTAACATTCAATTTCACTCTCAGAGAGGCATCCAGCGACTTGCAGATGCCATGCTTGACACATCTTCAGGCATTTCGAAACAAGACCCTAAACTTATTCTCGAGCTTCTTTACAAAGTGCGTAATGTATTTCCGAAATATTTGAAATATTGAATTAGATCACAGGCGTCCAACCAATTTCCCGTCCTACGCGACTATGTAGAGTATTGGCCGGCACGTGATCTAGTAAAGCAGTATCTAAAGAATACGGCAGAGAAGGCGCGCAAAGAAGAGGCGATGCTGGCTGGAAGCAAAAGGGTGAGCCTTTACTCAGTGCTCCTGAGCGTTGCTTATTGCGGAAGCGGACAGAAGATAATTCATAGGCAATCTAAATCTGTTGCCCCTCGGCCAAATACTTGATTTTCACCCCATTTCTATATGATATTGGTCTCTGATTCTTAAGCAGATATTGTGATCAGCTTACCAAAAGCTTGAAAGTTATATCTTGAGATCGAAGTCTGATCATGACTTTAGAATTCAGAATTAGCTTTTCCTTAAGAGATAGGTGCATGTATCAGGCGGAATTAAAATGTGTTGATTGCGTGGATATTAAGATTATACCAACTGCTAAGTTGCAGCAACTTGGCTAGAATCAAATCGGACGTAGATCCGTCCACGTATCCATAACTCCCTTCTCAATACCCCGGGCCGTTGCGTGGCCTCACTGCATTTTTACGAGCGGGCGTACTTGAAGTGTACATGTGACACGGCTCAGAACATTCGCACCCATCTTCATGAGTGGAGTGCCGTAATTCAAAATATGTTTCAGTCAGTGTGTGAAATTCTGTCCTGTTTGCTTCTGTGCAGGGTATTAAATCAGCAATACTAAATTTCTTCTCGCCATGCATGTGTTTCCAGATATGCCCAATATATCCCCCTCAATCCCCCCTCCCCTTTAATCAACGGTTCAATAACTTGACACATCGTATCCGACACTGTATGTCTTTGATGCTCGTTCTCCTCTACTCTTGCCAATTGCTTATACACGCTTAGTCTCTCACATATTCTGTCGCTGTCACAGCCAACCCGTCCAATTGACTGGAGCTCCATGGAGCGTTCTCATGAGGCGCCGATGGACTTTGAATTTACAGATGAAACAAGGAACGTGATTCCTGTAGATTCACCCTTTCAATTATCACAGCGTGAGCCGTGTATTAACAAAGGACCTAGATCTACTCACCTTTCCTGTAGAGCTGTCTGCACGTACGACGTCAACACCTATAGTGTTTCCGAGGCATAAGTCAACGTCGTCGATCTTTGGTGCAGATCGCGAACCAGCCCCCTTCGTTTTTACGAAAACGGACCCCTCTTTGAACTCACCAAACCTTTCTTCCTCTAGCTCACATACACCTCATATTGATGTGTCGGATGGATAAAAAGCTATTATGGACAATCTGAAACTGCAGATACCAGACCTCAACCCACGATCATGGCGTTCAATTTCTGGGTCTGTAGTGAATTATCTACGTGCTCAAAAAAAGCAAGAAGTGGCTCCGCAGAGACAAGGGGTGGAACCGACGGAGCTGAGTCCAGCTCCTAGAGGAGAAAGCCGTGGCAATAAGATGGCTACTCTTCGAGGAAAAAGAGGTCTACTAGATCTCAACACAACCACTTTGAGCCATAATCACCAATATATGTTTTGGATAGATTCGTCAGGGCTATCTCATCCGCAAACACCATTTGTGTTGCTTGGGTATGTTCGTATTTGCTCTAAACTTGATTTTCTTGAAGCTTGAACAGGTATCTACAATTCTTCTTCACACTCTCTCTTGTTTTTTCCTTTCTTTGTATTTTGGCGGCCTTACTCTACTCCGTGAACCAAGATTTTCAGCAAAAAATCAATGAATCCAAATTTGGTAAGCCCTATCATTTCTTTTTTGGACAAACGACCTCTGATATATTTAGAATCTTTATATGAGATTCACACATGTGCCAAGCTATATTCCGACAATTTTTGTGCGAATGGGCCATCACCGATTGTCATACCCCAGTGCCATGAGTGGCAGGCGTGTATGGAGCGAGATGCTTCTGTAGTTTGGCGAACAAAAATTCTTGCAGAATTGATGGGTGAGGCAATCAACGGCTTTGTGGAACCTATGACTTGGAGAACGATGGTCGGTTCTAATGATTTCGCCGCGGGTTTCAGTAATAATTGATTTGATATAGATTTTTATAAGTTCAATGCTAGTAATGACAGTAATTCTTATTAGACCATCATTGTAATGGTTCTGCCAGCGCCAAGCGCCACCAAAAATATTCAAAATATATGTTAAAGTCAAAGTATCGACACAAACACTTATTTAAATGAATGCATGAGTCTCGTATTTTAGAGAGCAGCTTAAAACATGGAGACGAACGAAGTGTTGGGGCATGGGGAGTATTTCTAGAACAGCAAATGAAATATCGCTACCAAGCGCAGAAGTACAGAGGGAAGCAAATTCGCATGGGGATAACTACATGACATTAAGTTGTTGTGTGCAGGTGAGTGACTGCAATTCCTGGGCTGCAGACCTTGAGTTGTGCCTTAATTGCTGGGACCCGTACCTTGATTCCAGTCGTCCGCTTCATCACCCAAGGCGGTTGAGGTCTCCAGGCTCAAATTAGCGTTGATTGCAAAGATATATCAGAAAACACACCGGAAGAGGGAACGGTTTGTTCCACGCGCTCGTAGTCTGGAGGAGTTGGAAGCTACCAGGACGTTTCTTCCTCAGAAATTCTTGGTCATAAAACGTACTGGGATAATCCGGTTTGGGAGTGTCGTGAATTTTGGTTGGGTGGTTGCCCATTCTTAGCCTACGAAGATTGCCGGTCCGACCTGGCTGATTCCCCAATGGAGACGATTTCCTGTATGCTCTGTCGATAACGCATAACAGGAGGGTGATGTGGGTACTTCGCCACTGCTTCGGAATTCTATAAAATCTAGGAGGGTATGTCTTGTTTTCGGTGTCGGTCTCATCCGAGCTCATACCAGCGACACCTAGTTCCTTAACAATGTTGCCCCATTCAGGGCTCCATTCCGGGTGCTGTCCTACCGTACGGAGCCTTATGTCTAAAGACTAAGCTGCACGTCAAGGCTGCCCCGAGTTCAAAAAAGACAAAAATCCGACTCACGTCTTGACGGCGACTTCGCCTTCGAACATACTTGTACCTTTGCTTGGTCTGGAAGTGTAGGAGAATTCGCTGCTTATTGGTGCCTTGTAACTCGATTAGTACTTCTCTGTGTATTTTGGAGTAGTATAGAAGCTTTTTGCGAAACAAAATCGAGATTTTTTCTGGATCCAGAAACGCTTCAGGGTGATTGTGGTGTTGGTATTTGCCGGCGGTCTGGCGCTTGAAAAATTCATCCGAAAATATGCGTGAAGCTGCCATATTCCATCCAACATGAGCGGAGGCCCCTCACTCAATCAAGAACTCATCAGATGTAGGACCACAAGATTTTCCTTGTTTGAACTCGTCCAGAGCTTCCTTTGAAGGTGAAAGTGGTGGGAGAGCTCGTTTATTCTCTTTTCTCTTCCACTTAACCATCTCTTCTAATAATAATCTCAGGATAGCCTAGTATGTGGTAAGACGAGATAAGGAAATCAAGGGTGCAGAACTTACATCTAACTCCTTCTTCCCATCAGGCTTCGGCACATTCACTTTCCCAGGCTTCGGGGGGTGGTGACCTGTCTCCGCTGTTTTGCCTACGGATGCATTAGGTAAACTTGCAATGGGCGCCGCAGATATTATAGTTGGTGCGTTGGAGTTTATTGGCTTGGCAGCGGCGGGAGGTCCCGGTGGAACATCCGGAACACTGGGGGCCCCTGGAATAGTGGCGTCTGGGCCTGTCACATTCTCAAGACGTGTGGGGGAGTTCTGAGGGGTTTGACCTTGCATCCGAATGTCAACCTTTGTTACGGAGGGTTATTTCGGCCTTTTACTCAGAATATATAGCTTACCAAAGGAACAGCCGGAGTTGTAGCGGTCGCGGTGGGTGAAGTAGACATCTATAATAACATCAACCAAAACATGTTGAGTGAAAAAAAAAGAGCATACAGATGCAGCTTTCATAGCCCTCATTCTTTCTTGTAAGGGACTTCGAAGCGGGGTATCCGTCTCTATAATTCCCCCAGGTGATTGAGGCTTAGGAGTTGAAAAAAGATTTGATTTGAGGGCCGATGCATGGTTCGGATTAGAGCCTGGAGTAACGAAAGGATTGCTAAGTGCTCCATCCTGAGAAGACCCTGACGGGCTGCTGGTACTTCCCCGCAAGAGACGCTTGTAGCCGTTAGCATTATATTAATAAGGTTCATGAAATCAGCATGCGTCAAAAGTCGCGTTGGTGTTGTTCACGGGTGTGTGGCGTGCGAGGCATTTCCATCCTCGCTTTCCCCTTGGAGAACGCATGAGTACCTGAACCAGTTGAGCATCATTTGGTATACCTTAGATAGCATGCTCCCCTGATTAGCAGCCTGGCCTTCTAAACTAGGTGTGATTCGCACAGCAGCATTCTGCCAATCCAACAACGTACTCAATATTTCTGCAGGGATTGCTTTTGGGAGAATCATATCAACACTTAACATTTCAGAGAGATACATGATGATAAAAAACCCGTCTTTGTTGATCCCGGGGGCGTCACTGGCAGTGGATTCATGGAGGAGTGACCTGATCCACCTCAGTGAGGGTGGAAGATGATATTTCATAAGGCGTACCAAATAGTATTGAATGCATAGTTAGGGCACGTTGGTTTACATAGATTGTACCAATAGTTATACGCTGTCTGTTCTGCATTGTGTAATTGTCAATACGAATGAATTGATAAGAGAAAGGCATGAACTGTTGAATGTCTCATCGTCTTTCAGTGGACACGTATTCATACACTCCACGAATAAACTTGCTTGTGCACGAGGAATACCAAAATGCTGAAGCTGCAAAGGGTTGCTGGAATTCTCTATTTTCATGAGAATTGTGGATGCAAGCCAATGGTAATAGAAGAGAAGCTCACGTAGCAATTGGGGATGTTCAAAATTTACAAGCGTAAAATTTTCCTTCATTCCTTGAGCTTTTCTGACAAGTTCGAAACCACGCTCGAGCGCTTGTGGTGTAAAAATATCTGGATGTTCTGGGTTTCCAGTGACAGCGATAAGCTTGGCCAGTGCCTCTTCGGTGTCTCTGGGGAGCAACTCTATGGCACCTGACAGAAGCTGGGCGTAAGCTTGAGGGGTAAAAAATGGCTCTTTAGGGCCCGGCGTTGACCACATATTTGTGGCCAGAGTCATGACGCTAGAACCTGAAAGATCCATGGTTGCGTATCTGTAATTAGAGGCAGATAGCACAGGCCTATGGTCAGTCTACTCCCCTTTAAATGTCCAGGAGCCAATGCATCACATTCTTGTTCCTAAAACCTGTGATAAACACATGTTGTGAAAATTGTTCCTGTGGAACAGGGTCTCTGAATATTGGTAAACAGCTAGACTCGCCTCATTCGAATCTTTGTGGATGCCTTCAGATTTCGGAATATCGGTTAGCGAACACAGTAAGATGAATATGACCATACAGATTTGAGAACATGCGCACACTCACGTAAGTGATAACTTTGAGGCAGAAGAGTGATTAAAACAAGATGCATGCAAATTCTGTTGGAATGGTGAGAATGGACATAAATGATCACTTGAAATCCATTCATCGAAGAATGCGGTTTTTGATCCACGCGTACTCTGCACACGCACGCCTACACGCACCTATCACTTTCAGACGCCTCGTTGTTGCAGTGAGTCAACCACGCTAAAAGTTCCGATCTTATTCCTCGGAGTGTGAGCTGGATTTGGTGTCCAGTATGCCATCGGAGACTCGTTCCTTAGCGCAATCATCTAGAGCAGCATTCACGGATCTTTTCCCCTTAAGGAGAGCCTGGGCAAGAAAGAAATTAGGATTGTTTGTGCAGGTTTTGAAAGTGGGCACGAAGGATCACTTAAGGTCACGCCAAGAAGTACATTTCGCTTGCAAAGTTATCAATTGTACGACAAATGTGACGTGCAACATCACTAAATATGTTGAAGAATTCTTGCTCCAAATCCATAACTGTGAACTGAGTATCCAATCACAACTATCACAATGAATCCCAACATAGCTTCCATTGTGTCAGATGGGATAAATTCCTGCGACGCAACAGTTTAGGAAAGTTAACTCAGCGAAAGCCACAAATGTCGTACTTGTGTCCAGATGATAACTGTGGATTCATCGGAAGATCCACTTGCAATCCACTCCTGATCATAGGTGGTATGGCTCTGTCTCCATCGTTCAACACTTTTGGCGCCTCGATGAGCAATACATACAGTTACTGCCTGGATCAAGGTGGCACACGTACTGTGAACCAGAGGTTGAACGGGGGCCACTGTGTCAAAGTCTGATATGTAAACCAGTCCTTTGTCGCTTCCTTGAATAACGAGCTTCCCAGAATCATTAAAAATGACTTGTTTCGGTTTCCTAGTGGTAACTGGTGCATGAAAAGTCGCCCAATATTTGCCGCTTGAAATTGCATACGCGTCCATCCCATTCCTAAGATTGTCAATCAAAACATGGTTTCCATCCGGAGAGATTGCTGCATTTCCGCTGCGGTATACTGTGAGCTATCTCGCATATGACACATGCTATACCCATACTTACGCCCGCGAAGTGAGCTGTCAATCGGAAGTGACATGTAGTTCCCACAATCTATTCCATGGATCTATACTCCAGGATATTCTGTGCAGATGTTTAAAACCCGAAAAAATATACCATATCTAATGCTCACAGGTTTGCATTTTCGAGATACATGGCAACCAGGGACTGTCCTTCGTTAGTGAATTTCACAGTGCGGCAAGTCAGACCAGAAGTGTGTTGTGTTGCGTGGAGATCAATCACCCCTGTTATATCAGTACACACACTACGCTGGAGGGCAATCAAAAAATGTACTCACAGGCAGCATTGACGTTCCACACTTTTGCTTCACCACCTCCGGCACTAGCGAGACATCTATGGATCGGATCGTAATCTATACTCTCTATGGCCGATCTGTGAGCGCATATTGCCACAGCAGCTTGGAAATGATTCATCTGCTGTTTCGACAATAACAGGGAAACTCAACTATAGTATGACTCGCTTACCCGAACATACACATGTATGGTTCCATTGGCACATGAAAAACAAATAGCTTGGAGCCCTTGTTTGTTGCAAAACCAGACAATATCCGTTACTGGACCGTGGACGCAATGGTTTGGAGGCATCTACCCGTGCGCGTTGACCAAATCCTAAGTCTATTATCAGATGCTGCAATAGCAGACAGAGTAGTGGGCATTCAGTTGAAATTCATGACAAGATCACTTACAGCCGCTAGCTAGCAGCTTAGCATCATCATTGAATCGCAATGCTGTGATCTAACGAGTATGACCCATGAGAGTGTGCCGAACTTGGTATGTGCCCTAGACAAAGCACGAAGTTAGATTTTTACATCGAGAAACGAAGTAGTGTCGAACCCTGGTGGAATTGTTACTCGCAGTGTTGCCCATGGATACTAGGAGTCTATGTGAATTTGGCTTGCCCATCCGAGTCGCTGTCATGATTCGACACCTAACGACACTTATCACAGTCGCTATCCCCTCCACGACTTACCGACACTAGCAACACTAGCGATACTAGCGATATTCGGCGTTCAAGATCAGATCACTCAACCTAACAACCGATCATCGATAGATGCGGCTTCAATAACAGTAGATAGGAACATCAATTACCACGACAGTTACAACTCCATTTAGTATGTAGCCCACATGGTGTCTGTCCAACTTCGGTGAATACATCTAGTATAAAACAGTAGGATAGAACACATGTATTTCTTTAGTTCTATTATCATAAGTCTTCCCCCTCTCTTTACTTGGTGTTGTCTACACATCTAAGTCAAATGACGAGTCTAACGACTATTCTGAACTCATCATCTTCTCATCTCTATCTCTCTCTATTCTTAATGATCAACGTCGATAACATCGCTAAGACTCTGTCTGCTAAGTAAATTCTACTTTCTTCTTTCAAACTCCCTCTCTATTCCAGTTTCGACAAGTAGGCACCATCACCACACCATTCACTTAACTGTCTTAGTCTGTATACTTTGTATACATCGTCGATAACACTTCCGGCTTTGTCGGAAGGGTTCTCTTAACCACATTTGTTGTTATTAACCTTGTTCTACCAAAGATAACAGGTCAAAGGCGGTTTTTGACAGTATAATAGAACTAACACCTACTAGTCGAAATCCTTCTCCCAGTTTCTCCCTCTCAAGTATGTCGGATAGGACAATCGACTCATCGGGTCACCCCCAATACTCCCCTATTGATCATATCCGAACTCGTTCCCAAGGACCCGCCATCACACCGCTACCTTTACCAAATAGAGGATCAGCACCAATCTGGCGCATATGTTACACCCGGCTTTATTCCAGACCTCCCCCCACATATGTCATCATTCCCACATCAATCGGTGTCAGTATTACCTCTGACAATGGGACAAAAGGAAGCTGAAATTCAACAACTTAGTGAGAATCTTCACCAGACTGAAGCACTGATAAGCGATCAACAGAGACATCTTGTTGTGACTCGAGCACAACTAGCGCGAGCTCGTACGCGAGCGCAAAGGGCTGGTATCATTCTAGAACCTCTCAATAGTCAACCAACACAGTTGCCACATCCATCGGCAACTATGTCATTTCTCTCATCTTCCTCACATCCACCAATCCCAACACCCGTGCGTTTGGATTCAGAACTCTATACGCCAACTCGACAAGCAATCACTCGCCTGTATACAGCAGTAGCATCGAATATCTTTCGGCCCAACACCATGTCTCGGATGCATGAATACGGATCCCCTTATCCTCGTCTGGGGACCGCATATATGCAACATAAACCACCAATCACTTTCCGACCTCTGTTTGCTCAACCTCATCAACCTCCTGTTGATCCAACAGCGACCCCACTCCCACGACCACCGACAGCTCACCCAACGATGCCCACAATGGAACACCCGAGTCCCTCTCATGTGTCGCCTTCACCATTCAACAGTCTGACTTTTAGAGGCAATGCACCTGCTTTCAATGGCGGACAATGGCAAGGCTTCCCAAGAATGCCTCCTTCTGCTCCACCGCCTAGTCCAACAGTCTCAACTATGTCGCATCGCCAAAATGTGTCGACACCGTCGCAACCTCAATCTCTTCCTCCTGGACCCCCTCTGGGACACCCAGGACAACCACCTCCTCCTGGGCCTCCTGGCGGACCCCCTCCCTTCGGAGGACCACCTGGAGCACCATTTAGCAGACCTCCTGGCAATCCCTTCGGAGGATCACCACCTGGACCACCTTTCGGCGGACCCCCTGGCAACCCCTTCGGAGGACCACCACCACCTGGGGGACCAGCAAACAGTCCCTGGTACCAACCATATGGCATCCCATACTATGTAATGACACAATCACAACATGAAACTGATTCCGAAATTGGTAAACCGACTCCCTTTGATGGTACTAAACCAGAATCCATCTGAGCATTTATCGCTCAATGCATTATGGCTTTCGATAACAAACCTTGAAAGTTTTCAACCGATTGCCAACACGTCACATATGCAGCCTCCTATCTCTCCGGGATCGCTCTCGATTGGTGGCTCCCCCACCTCACTGCATCACCCAAAACAAGCATCCGAACCAATTGGGATGAATTCATTATTGCTCTCAACCAATTCTTTGGACAACCCGACCTCGCTCAATCTGCCCAACGATCAATCCAACAGCTCAGGATGAAGGATAATCATCACGTGAATAAATACATGATTAAATTTGCTGAACATGCTCCTCATACAGGTTGGAACGACCCCGCCCTTTACGATGCGTTCTACGAAGGTCTCGCCGAACGCATTAAAGACCATCTTCTATCGCTACCACGAGTGACAACCCTTGACACCCTCAAGCAACAAGCCCTGGAATGCGACAATCGCTACTGGGCTTGCCAAAACGAGAAAACCGCTCATACTACATCAGCTCGCCAGACTGGAAGCGCTTCGACATATACAAAGGAATCAGAGCGCAAGCCACTCAAACAAAGAGGCAACAACTACTCCAGCGACAAATCAAAACCGTCGCAAGGAGTAGCAACAGACCGAAAAGACCTCAGCAGTGTACTCGATAACACCGGTCATTTAACCAACGCTGAGAAGGAGCGCCATAAAGCCAAAGGCTTGTGTATTTATTGTGGAGAAAAACCTGACCATCACAGTCGTGACTGTATCAATGCGAAGAGCCCACAACAAGCTTCAGGACGAGCCACCTTCACCATTTCAGCAGAACCTCAATCTGCAACAACTGAAGAAGTTATCAATGAGGAACCTCAACCCTCGGCGGAAAACTAATTAGCGATCCATCCGATGTGTGCACAATGGGTTGCATGGCACACCTGCACACAATTCCCTCTGTACAATTACAGTCGGGACTTGTATCTTGATCCGACGTTTCATTCATCATTCATCTAACTCTCTCTGATCATTCTGATCCTGTACCTACTCTCATAGACTCCAGGGCAACATCAAATTTTATCGATGTACAATTAGCGACACAACTTCCGACAGCTCGACAATCTCTTTCGCAACCAGTCTCTCTATGTCTATTCGATGGAAAACCTGCCACCAACGGTTTCATTCACGAATACATCAAAACTACTATCTCCTTTCCCGATTCGTCATCTCAATCTCTATCACTTCTCATCACTCATCTTCATCCATCAGCCCCGATTGTCCTACGTCTCCCCTGGCTAAAAGCCACAAACCCAACAATTGACTGGGCTTCAATGTCACTTCATTTTCAATCCGGCACGGGCTCGATGCTTCCAATGATGACCACCGCCATGTCTTGTATCACAACCACTCAGGACATCCAATCGACGCTACCTTCGGTTTTCAATACCATCCCAGAACTCCACACTTCTTCAGGGTTGCCCCCTTCGACAGGCCCTGGTTCTTTGGCAATTATATCGCCACCATCGGGTATCCTTTCGAAACCCAATCTCTCTCAATCCGACTCCTCTATCTTCCGGTCTCCAATCGATATGAATATGCCCACTACTTTTTCTGACCCATTACCTTTTCCTGACAGATTCATTACCGATATAAGAACACGTGAAGTTCCAAAAATCACTCTTGTTGGTGCTGCCGCATTCAGGAGATTCATAAATGCAGGAGAAACCATATACTCTTTCCATTTTATTCCATCGCTACCTACATCCAAGTCTGAAAGTTTACTTGCTATTTGCACAAACCCGCTCCGACATTGCTACTTCATGGCAAAGTCCTACCGACAGACGAAGCAGAACTGCTTGCCAAGGTTGTACCCAACAAATACCTTGATTTTGTTGACGTCTTTTCCAGACAAGAAGCAAAGGCCGTCCCACCTCATAGGTCTTACGACCACAAGATTGAAATTGAAGACAACAAACCGCTACCCCATGGGCCAATATACCCAATGTCAGGAGTAGAATTGGAAGCCCTATGTGAATTTCTAGATGATATGCTTGGAAAAGGCTTCATCCGACCATCGATTTCCCCTGGTGGAGCACCAGTACTATTCACTAGGAAGAAAGATGGGGGCCTTCGACTCGTTGTTGACTACCGCGCTCTCAACAAGATTACGGTCAAGAATCGCTATCCGATCCCCCTCATTGGTAACCTTATCGACCAGCTCAAATCAGTGAAAATCTACACCAAATTTGATCTCCGTGCTGGATATTATAATGTTAGGCTTAAACCCGGCCATGAATGGAAAACAGCCTTTCGCACCCGATATGGAGCCTTCGAGTTTTTAGTACTGCCGATGGGTCTCACAAACTCTCCGGCGACATTTCAGCATTTTATGAATGATATCTTTCAAGATATGACTGATCGCTTTGTTGTAGTATACCTGGATGACATTCTAGTATTTTCCGACAACATCGACGACCATCGGAAACACGTTCAGCAGGTACTCACTCGTCTTAGAGACAATAACCTTCATATCAAACCCGAGAAGTCCATCTTTCACTCGGTTTCCATCAAATTCTTAGGATTTATCGTATCGCCAGCTGGTGTATCAATGGACCCTGTGAAAACAGATGCAATTAAAGATTGGTCGACACCCAAAACCCTGAAGGATGTCCAATGTTTTTTGGGTTTCACCAATTTTTACCGACGCTTCATTGCTCGTTTCTCCAATATTGTCCTTCCACTAACACGACTGATGCGTAAGGATACCCCATTGGCATGGAATACACCACAAAATGATGCTTTTGAACACCTCAAACTCGCATTCACTAAGGCTCCAATTCTCACTCATTTCAACCCCAATAACCCTATTGTCGTCGAAACCGATGCATCTCACTATGACGTCGCCACGATCATCTCTCAAATCTCTCCTGACGACGGTGGTATCCATCCTATTGCTTTCTATTTGCGAAGCATGAACCCAGCTGAATTGAACTATGAGATATATGATAAGGAACTGCTCGCCATCTTCGAGGCCTTCAAACAATGGAGAAACTACCTCGAAGGCACTACCCACGTAGTCCTTGTCCTATCCGACCACAAAAACCTGGAATACTTTGCGACAACAAAGCAACTCACCCATCAGCAAGCTCGCTGGTCGGAATATCTATCGGGATTCAACTACATAATTCAGTATTGCACCGGACATCTTGGAACAAAACCAGATGCACTCACACGTCGTGGCGACGTGTACCCTAAAGGGGGGAGTAGCAACTATACAGAAGCTAATCCTCATAACTTCCAGACCATGTTCAAGGCTGGACAATTACTTCTGCGAGCCATAGTACTAGACTCAGCCTCCCTTCTTTCCTCCATCAAGCAAGGAATTTGTATGGACCCCTTTGCTCAGACGCATATACAGAGACTCCAACAGCAATTACCACCTGTCGACAACCTCCCTGACCCATGGTCCTTATCGACAGACGGCGATTTCCTTCTGTATAATGGTCTATACTACATCCCAGACCACCAGGACCTTCGACTCAACATACTCAGATCCTGCCACGACCATCAATTATTGGGACACCCAGGAATCAGCAAAACTATTAACAACATTCGATGACGATACTATTGGCCAAAAATCATCGCCTTCGTTACCGACTATGTTAAATCTTGTACCCCTTGTCGCAACGCAAAATCTATTCACCACAAACCATTTGGACCCCTCAAGTTCTTACCAATTGGAGAACGACCTTGGGATTCCATCTCGATGGATTTTATCGAAGGACTTCCGCTATCCGACGGATTAGACACCATCCTAGTCATTGTCGACAGACTAACAAAGATGGGTTTGTTGTTCATCCCCATGTATCGTGACATTGATTCCGAAGACGTGGCCATTCTTTTCCTTCAACATGTCTTCTCTAAACATGGCACACCATCCGACATTATCTCTGATCGTGGCAAACACTTTATCTCCCGTTTCTGGTGATCATTATGCCAGCTTCTCGACATCAAGGCCAACTTATCAACAGCCTATCATCCCCAAACAGATGGACAAACCAAACAGCTCAACCAAGTCCTTGAACAGTACATTCGGATTTATGTTAATTATCAGCAAGACGACTGGTCACATCTCCTCCCCCTTGCTGAATTCGCATACAACAACACTTCGCATTCAGCAACACAGGTCACCGCATTTTTTGTGAACAAAGGCTTCCACCCTAACCTCGAAGTTTCCCTTGATACTGTTCCGTCGGAGACTGCTCACCAAATGGCTGTAGACTTAAAGGAATTACACCAGTACCTCCGCGAACAAATTTAGGTAACTTTGGCACAGTATCAAACATCAACCGACGACTGAAACACAGCAATTCTGAATCTGA
Source organism: Ramaria rubella (assembly GCA_015039355.1). Taxonomy (NCBI): domain Eukaryota; kingdom Fungi; phylum Basidiomycota; class Agaricomycetes; order Gomphales; family Gomphaceae; genus Ramaria; species Ramaria rubella. The sequence goes on from MU134453.1 coordinate 81,782, forward strand.
CAGTTGGTGACGAAATGTGGTTGGATAGCCGAAACATCCCAACCAAGCGACCATCCAAGAAACTTGATCACCAACGGCTGGGACCTTATCCTATAGTTGAAAAGGTGTCATCGCACGTGTTTCGACTCGGCTTACCACTAGCATTACAGAAGATTCATCCCGTCTTCCACGTATTGCTATTAGAACCTGCAACCCCAAGTCTAATCCGAAACCGCAATCCGGACCCTCCACCACCTGTTGAGGTTGAGGATTCCCTCGAATACGAAGTTGGTCACATTCCGGAGTCCTGACGACGACGGAAACACATACAATATCTTGTCGAATGGAAAGGTTATGAACACACTAGCGATGCGACGAGTTGGGAATATTCCGACAATCTTCAACATGCACCAAACCCTGTTGAAGCATTTCACAAGGCTTATCCCGATAAGCCCTGACCTTAAAACTCTTCTTTCAATTATACTTTAGCTAAAAACCCTCATTTAATCCAAAACACTACATGGTGATAGTCCTAGCGACGGCATCAGAATTCTTTCTGAAGCAACATCGATCGCCCAAGACATCTGAGAAGTCGTTTTTCACACTCTTTCTTCCAAAAAAACTTTCATTCTCTTTAGTTAAAATTTTTTTCACTCAATACTTCTTAAGGTGATTTTAAAGAGAAGCATTTTATTCACACACTCCTTATTATCCTTTCACAAAAACTTTTATAACTTCCTATTTGTACTCCTCATCCATGCCTGAACCTCCAACATTTCCTTTTGAACCCCCATTACTGCATTGTTAGCAACAATCCACTGTTGCGCTAACTGATCCATCCGATCAGCTCCTTCCACCATCGAATCCTGCAAGCTTTGCAGGGCGCTGCTTCCGATAACATCAAGACGAAGTCGCTTATGAGGGCGAATAGGCAATTCCACTGGCGATGAATTCGGCATGAGGTCGAGGGGGCGTTTCGCGTCACGAGAAGGTTGCGAACGTGTCGAAGGAATAGGAAGTAGAGAGGAAGGCCCAGCGATGGCAGGCAATGCAGATTTGAGGTGTCCCATGCTCTTGGACGAAGTAGCGATGGCCTTACCCTTCCCTTTGGCGTGTTTGGCTACACAAGAAGATATTAGCGACGGCAACCACAAACGAACCATTCACTTACGATTTAGGCTGCACTGCTTCCCATTGCGACAACATTGTCCACATACACACCCTGGCAACCCATAACACCGATAACTGTGACGATCACACAGCTGGCATTTCTTTTCGTTCTTGACGACGATACCCTATCAGACGTCAACAAGGAAATAAACAGTCACTGAGGAAATCACTTACGTCGACATATACAATGCCAGCGATATGATACGCCACCTGATCACCATACTCTGCTGGCACACCTATCCGATGCGTATCGGCAATCCCAACACCACCCAGAAGCTTAGATTCGCGTCGTGAAACAATGGCAATATCATCGTGGGCCAATTGATCGACCGCTTCGTCTGTCAAATCCTCTGTCAGTGCCCCTTTACCGAAGAGCGGGACTACTGGGACAGACGGAATCACCTTCGGCGGTGGAGTGTCGATTTGTGGATTCGCTAAATCCACAGCAGCTACTGCTAAGGGATTGGGCGAAGCCACTATGAAACCCTCCTATCGACAACAGTCAGGAACAATTGATAAGAAGAGACTCAATTACTTACCTTCATTACTGATATCCAAGACTTTGCTGCCTCGATATTGCTTCGAATCTTCGTCACTTCAGCTGGAATGGTGAACTTCGGCTGTATGGATAGACGAGCCTCCATTGCATCCGACAGCTCGTCCTGTTATCGATATCTATTAGCGACAGAAATCAACAAGAAGTGGTCCTACTCACATCTATTCCCTCCATTTCCTTCACCCACATCCCGATTTCTTTGAGGAGATTTTTGTGTTGCTTGGGTTCAGTCAATGCCTTGGTCTGGAACTGTCTTAGTAGAGTATTGAAGGAAGGTGCCATTGGAAACCAAATGAAGGCTCGTTCAAGGTTACGCCCACTTTTATGCTAACAACGCGTGCTGGGCACGGACCAGGTCACATTATTGCTGGTACGCCACCCAACGCCTATCAGGACGTGCATGGACCACAAGGCTATCCAACAAATCAAAGCAATTTTCTATATGCGTCACTGGGGCTCCAAACTAGAAAGGGGGCTACTGTCATGATTCGACACCTAATGACACTTATCACAGTCGCTATCCCCTCCATGACTTACCGACACTAGCAACACTAGCGATACTAGCAATATTCGGCGTTCAAGATCGGATCACTCAACCTAACAACCGATCGTCGATAGATGCGGCTTCAATAACAGTAGATAGGAACATCAATTACCACGACAGTTACAACTCCATTTAGTATGTAGCCCACATGGTGTCTGTCCAACTTCGGTGAATACATCTAGTATAAAACAGTAGGATAGAACACATGTATTTCTTTAGTTCTATTATCATAAGTCTTCCCCCTCTCTTTACTTGGTGTTGTCTACACATCTAAGTCAAACGACGAGTCTAACGACTATTCTGAACTCATCACCTTCTCATCTCTATCTCTCTCTATTCTTAATGATCAACGTCGATAACATCGCTAAGACTCTGTCTGCTAAGTAAATTCTACTTTCTTCTTTCAAACTCCCTCTCTATTCCAGTCCCGACAAGTAGGCACCATCACGGCACCATTCACTTAACTGTCTTAGTCTGTATACTTTGTATACATCGTCGATAACACTTCTGGCTTCATCGGAAGGGTTCTCTTAACCACATTTGTTGTTGTTAACCTTGTTCTACCAAAGATAACAGGTCAAAGGCGGTTTTTGACAGTCGCATTGGCCATGCACTCACGCGCCTGCACGTGCCTACATGTACAATAGCACCCAAAGTTGGTAACTTTCTCGGCTGACTCAAGAAGCAGATCCACGCGTGCAGTTGAGTAATGGTAACTGTATAATCATAACTTTAAGTGGCATTACCCTCACTGATTTCTTTCATTTGGGTAATATCTCCAAACACAGGGGGAAAAAAACTTGAAGATTCAAATTTACTGACGCGGCAGTCTCTGATAGAACGGAAGAGTGCATACATAATAAACTTGTGGTATGGGTCACTGCTATGTATGACAAATCTGATTCCCTGTTTCTTCTGCTAAAAGTATTCAATAATGTGGGATAGTACAATCAGCAGTTTAGAGCATCATGTTTACTATTGAGTCATCTTTCCAATGAGATGGTGCATGAAGATTCAACAAGATTGTTTCATGTATATAAAGAGAGTGGACAATATTTCCATTTGTTCCTATTATACTTAAACATGTGTGCTGTTATGGAACTACTGACAATTTCCCTTCAATTAAACATTGTTTTTGTGTCCTTATTGCATCATTTACCTCCATTGCATTTTGGTGTAATATAATTGTAGAATCTTAACAAAGAATTCCACATAAAGATGCAGCACACACATAATACACTATAATGCAATAGAGGTCCATGATGCAATAAGCACACAACAAGAATGGGTAATTGAAGGGAAATTGTCAACAGTTAACAGCACACATGTTTAAATATAAAAGGAACAAATGGAACAGTTTTCCACTCTCTTTATATACATGAAACAATCTCATTGAATCTTCATGCTCTGTGCCATTGGAAGGACTACTTGATAGTCCACATGGTGCTCTATACTGCCAAGGGTACTATCACAAATTATTACATACATTGAGCAAAAAAAAATGGAAATCAGCTTTGTCATTCGAAGTGGTGACACATTCCACAAATTCATGTATCTAATGATGTAACACACAAGTGGGGATTACCCACAGGTTTTAGCAGATCCATCCATGGGAAACCTGTAGGTATCCCATCTGTGGATTGGGATATCTGTTTCCCACAGATAACCCCCTGGTACAGGTCTGGCCTGTGGGACTTACAGGTATACTGGCAGATATCAGTGCCTCAATTATATTTTCAAACATGTGTTGTGGGTAAGGCTCCAACCAATTATGTTAATTACATATTATAATGTGTTAATAGGTATTACTATTACCAGTTAATTAGGGTGGGGGGTGTAATATTTGGGTAATATGTTAGTAATGGGTAATTAATAAGTTTCCAGAAGCTGGACAACTGTGGACACATTGTCACAGCGTTATTGTCACATTAACACATTCCAGGGCCTGACATCTGAACTTGTGGGTCACAAACTATGCAGAATGTTGTCCTATCACCAAAAGTAGTGTCATGTGACCTGTCTTTCAGGATTCCACACATCAACATTGTCAACAATGGATGCACAATGGACTTTGACTAGTGTTGCCGTGGATCAGCTAGCAGGCTTAATGGCTAGCCGAGCTGTGGCTACAGCTCAAAAAGTCAGGATCAAAACCCCGAGCTGTAGCCTAAGCTTCAGCTAGCTGTGGCTCAGACCAGCTAGCCAGCTAACGGCTCTGAGCTGGCTAGCTGGCGTGAGCCACAGCTAGCTGAAGCCACAGCTGCAGTGAGGCATTGCTGTGGCTGTACATCGCTGTACACCACCACCACCACCATTGTTGGGGCAGCCCCAGTGCAGCCCCAACAACGGGGCCGTGCTGCAGTCTACAGTGGCAGCACCCACCACACTGAGTGTGGTGAGTGCTGTAACAATGGCGTCAAGACTTCCAGTGTGGTTGTGGCACCACCACCATCAGTGCTCTACACCATCAACACAGGCAATGGCAGCATTGGCTGCAAGCCAATGCTGCCACTGCACAGTAGCACAACACTCGCAGTCATTACTGAAAGTGTTTGTGCTCTACATCATCCACGTGGATGGTGTAGAACACAAGCAGTGGCAACGTTGCCACTACCTGCCCTCACTGCAGCCAGAAAAACCCAGCCACTGGGATGTGGTCCACAGTCCGGTCCACAGACAAGCTAACCCCAATCCCCCACCCACCACTCACATATCCACAAGAACATCCTGTACCCACAACGACCCCGTAACACCACAATGACACACCATAGTTGCCCCAATGCATACACACAGCCTGAGCTAAATTTAATTTTAGGTACACCCTGTATATAGATCGTTTAATTCCAGCCACTCTTTTGCTGCAAACGTTTGCATGTGCAAATTGACCCCTCTGTTGTCCCCATCATTTTTGTTAAAGATTTAGACCAATAATACTTACTTCGCTGGATTCATACAGTGGGGCCAAACTCACGGCCAGACGTGGCCAGTGCCAGCCTCATGTGACGCAACACTTTGTTCAGCTTCTCAGTGTCACCAGCACCATCATCCTCCTCCACAACCTGCCGCCAACTCACTTCTGGCCCAACTTCCATCCATACAGCCTCCTTTTTGTCCAGTCAGACCCAACCTTCAAAACCACATTGTAATGTAAGCACTCTTTCACTCCTATCTTTGATGGCACTTTGCTCAGCCAATGTAACTTTATGCAATGCAGGTTTCTATTTGTCATAGATCTACTAAGCTAGCTAGGCACACGGCATCTGGTCTTGTCAGATTTCACCAGTGAGTCTTAAACTTGAAGAAATTTCTTATTTCTGATTGCTGACCACAGGCTTGACTAGGGCTAATGCTATTCAATCTCGTTCGTGGCTCTACTCTATGTTCGTTCACTAGCAGCACCCCTCTATTAGGGTTGGAGGTAGGCTGTCACTCTTATCTTATTTTAACAGGATTCCCCTGCATCAAACTGGTTGTAGTAATTATTGCAAGGATCCCCTGCTGTTATGACTTATTCTAGTACACTTTTGTGTTTCATCACCTCAGAATTGAATCAGACATATCTTGTCTAAGCACACGAACTATATCAATATATGGATTTGGATGAGGATATGGTATGATGAAGGAATTTAACCAGTTGAGCATCCAGCTCCAGTCAAGTTGAACCTAAATCAGCCTTATGTGGAGCAGTAAGATTGTGAAAACTATGTACATGTTTGCCTATTCCTCAATTGCAAAGCTGTGTGAAGGAATAAGTATGTAGTGTGTTGCGCAAGTTGCAGTGCACTGTGAAAGCATCTGCATGTATAAATGAGTTTAGGAGATGCAATACCTTTGTGTCAATATAAGTATTGTAAATATACTTTGGGACTCACATTTACCATCTTCAGCAGATGTGGACGGATCGGTGGGTAGCTGTGGCGCATGTTGACAGCAAGGCCTGAGTCGGGTGGTCACATGAAGTGTTAGTAGCCGAAATGGTAACCAGTGGGTCCCACATATTACTAAGCCTATTATGTATTTAGGGTTAGCTCGTCCCCGGACACATCTGTGGACGAGCTCCCAGCCGCTGGGTTGCTCTCGCGGCAGCAACAGGGCTGCCGAACTGACTTCAGTTTGGCAACCGCCATTGCACACCAGCAGATACGATGGTGCAAGTACTTCTGCTACACCATCCACATGGATGGTGTCACAGGCTCTTTTCAACTTCAAATAGAGGCCAAACCTTGAGCTGAAGCCCAAGCTGAAGCCTGAGCTAGAGCTTTGGCTCGACTAGCCAAGCCAAAACTTCGGTCCAGCTTCAGCTTAAGAGCCGGCTCAAAGCCGGACCACGGCAACACTCTTAGTCAATACCTGGAAAAACCAGGAATGCCACAATGGACAGCTGCCCTTCAAGTTCTGAGATACCCGAATACAGCAAACAGGTTGAAATTAGTGCTAGGAGGCAACAAACCCATCACATTAATTGGCTAGACCATTGCAGACTGGGCATCGAATGTTGATGACTGACGCTAGGTGTCTGGGTATATGTTCTCACTGGACTCAGGTGCCATGTCATGGAATTTGAAAAAACAGACCACTGTCGCAAGTTCATCATGTGAGGCTGAGTACGTAGCAGCCGATAGGGCCACCAAGGAAGCCATATGGTTGTGGACACTGCTAACCCTCATTGGATTCTCTCAAATTGAACCAACTCTCATAAGATGCAACAACACTGCTGCCATCTCACTCTCGAAGGACAACTCATCTCACACATGTGCCAAGCACATTGACATAAAGTATGTGTGTGAATGTGTGGAAGCAAACGACATCAGCTTCAACTACATGCAGACAACCAAAAGGGTTGGCATGTCCCAGGCACTGGAAACTGGTAGAAATGTTGGGACTCAGAGAGTGCAATGATGACAAACAAGTTGTTCGTATTCATTGAGGGAGTGTGTTGGAAATCCCTGTGTACCCATGCACTGTTAAAGACCATATTGCTTTTCACTGGAGTTGTGGAAAAGGTCGGAAATATTAGAATATTGGAATATCGGGATCGGACGGGCTTGGCTTCAACTTATGGGTTGCGCCCTCTTGGATTCTCATGCCCTGGTATTTCGGATTTCTTGACAAGTCGAAATTCTGAGAATGTTGGAATAGTCGGAGATCTATGGAAAGATCAATGACAAGACAGCTAGTCAAGACTTAACTAGTATTTTCGGAAAATGTCAGAGAAAATCGGAGAAGAGTGGAATAGTGTTTGAGGAGGATTAAAGGTAAGGATTGGGCTTTTCGGAAAAATTGGTGTTTGGACCAGAAATAATGATTTTGGGATGTCAGAATGAATATGATTGGAATATAATCAATTTGTGAGACTCATCGTATAAGTCAATATACGTGATAGGCAATATAACCAATGATAATGAACAATCAATATTCAAACTAGAGAAAGAGATGTACAACAAGCATATTAAAAGAATAACTGAGGATGCCGAATCGGAGACATAACAGGTAATGATACGAGATATGGAATTCTGAGATGGGGTGAATATGGAAACAAATATGAAGTTGGAGATAGGACATATGGATATAAAATCAGGAGGTAGATCTCTGAAGGATGACTAAGGATGTTTAAATGGAGATTTCAGAGAAAGTTGGAAAAAGGCTGATCGGAAAAGGAGATTGTTGGAGACTATTGGAAAGGGGGTTTCAGAGATTGTCGGAAAAGGTTTCTCAGAAAAGGAGTTTGTCAGAGTTTTGTTGGAAAAGGAGTTTTGGAAAAGGCTTATCAGAAATTGTGGAAAATCGGAGAATGGATATGGGTTCTAACATGCACCCACAGAGTCCATGGACATATGTGGGTGCTAGTGTCGACCTCTTGTCTCAGTTGCTATCTTATACTGCATATGAGCAAAGAGGTGAGAAACAATAAGAGTTGACGATAAACATATGTATCAATCTTCTATTGTCACTAGACTTACTTTCAGAGTCTAGGTAATCTGAGTCGCTATTTTATACCACGTCTGAGCAAAGAGACTTACTTCAAGAGTCTAGCTCCAATAGAACAGAGGGATGTTCTCATTACACTAGAGTGTATGATATAATAATACACTATATATGATAGAATAAAGAGGTCTCTGATCTTTTTGTGGATGGATTTATGCATCACAAAAATAAGCGCCCTTCCACCTGCAGTTTGTATGGATGGGTGCTTAATAATGTACATTGAGGAAAAGCAACATGGGGGGAAAATATACATGTGGCTTATATTTAACCTTATCATATTAATAATAATACTGCTGTACATATCACTGCATCCAGGAATTGGTTTTAAGCAACATCAACAGTGCACTAACCAGCTCAATAATACATTGGTTGCCTTATATTTCAATGGCACTGTATCTAATCTTCACACTCTCTCTGAACCCTTGCCTCCACCTCCACTTCATTTTGTATGTTGCATTTCATTCTCTCCTATCCCCCACCCTAGACTGACTATGATGTTTTACTTGCAGACATTGAGATGGATGTCTGCTAGTGAAACATCATTAGGGCATCATTGTAGGTGGTGTATGATATCATCTCTCAGGGGATGTCTCAGGGGGATGTCTCAAGGGGATGTCTCAAGGGGATGTCTCAGGAGATGTATCAGGGGGACGTTTCAGAATATGTCTCACTGAGACACATACTTACACATGCACTGGGAGTAATTACATGTCTACCAGAATCCCCTGCAGTCTGAACCCCACTTCCATCCCTATTTCTTGACTGTATTGCCGGATCAGCATCATGATTGGCAGTTTCTCATACTTCAGAAGCAGCCATCCATGTTTCAGAAGGTACAAGGGATCCTGGGGTTCATCAGTACTGTGGAATAAAAAAACCACAATTACATTCTCAATTAAAAGGGATTTTAGCCATATATCTTAATCATTCATATTAGTCTGCCTCATAATCTATGATTCTAGGTCTTTTCTGATTATCATATATCAGGAAAACTTGAACCTTGGGGACAAGTAAGCTTATGATAAATTTCACTCTTTATTATTTGTGCCACATCACTGTCCATGGTTATCCCAGTGAGGATGATGGACTGCTGAGTTCCACAATGTCTGTTTATATGTCAAACATAGTAAGTTTATTGTTTCATTAGTCGTTACAGAGTGGGCTCACCTAGTTGGTGCATTTTCCCACATTTATATTCGTATTGCCATTTTATGTCATATCATAGTGGTATATATATGCACATGTAACAGATTTATACACAAGTCATATCATATGAACATTTCGAGTGCAGTAGTGCAACACTCACATTTATCCGAAACACATTTTGCAAGTCTCTGTACTATAAACTTATTACATATGAAGGTAGGTACCAACCACATAACCAAACACCACCATAAACATTCAAAGTACCACTGCCCTGGTTTCAAGCCAATCCATCAATAAACCGTGGAGAAATTATGGTTCTAGTATTGGATTTTATTTCGGGACACCAGCATTAGGTAATGAAAATAAGCGCCCATACATATGCCCTCTAACTGGATGGGCGCTTATTTTATATAACACACAAATCAAGGTCTAACAGCCACAAAAGGACCAGAGACCTATTTATTTTACTATATCTAGTGTATGCTCATCTCATATACTCTATTTCAATACATGCTAGCACAAGTAGTAAGATGCACTGGACATCATTTTATTCGACGAAATGAACTATAACCTGCCTAGAAATTACTCAAAAAAAATATTCCCAAGGTAGAACAGTGTATGAAGAGATATGGCCATATGAGACTGGGGCATTTACAGCATTCATACAAGAGCATTTCACAAAAGACATATACCATCACAATGCTAACCCCCTATTTTTGGATCATATAAACAGCATAATTGTCAACTCTCATACATAATCATTCATTTCCCCCAAAAAGAAACAGTGCATAATAAGCTTTTCTGGCCTGTATATCACTTTTGACACCTGGAAGACCATTGGCGCCAATCAAGGCTGGGCCTCGATAGGTGCCCATGAAAAAAACAGTGACTTAATCTCTGGCTACGCCCCTTAAATATGGTGGTGATGATATATGGTCTCAGATTGATTTTTAACTTATGGAGATTGATCATTCTGTTGCACTATAAAAGCACCCTGACCCTTAATTGGCCCAATCACATATTTTGTGTACAACCTCATACATCTCTATTCTGCCAGAAAAAAAACATGTTTGGTTCTCATTCTCTTTAGAAAACTAACTGTACAAAATGATCACAATGATTGATTTTTTGTGATTTATTTGAGGCCTGCTAGGCAAGTGATCATAATTGTGCATTCACACAACCTCCAGCAAAGGCATAGCATGGGTGGGGGATGTGATAAATGGTATAATGTGTTAAATATCAAGCATATAAGCCAGCTGTATATTTTTTCCCATAGCCCAGGCAAATTTTGCCTTTTTTGTTTAATATAAAGTTAAGCGCCTATCCATTTGCACTCCAGGAGGATGGGTGCTAAAATACTATTTAGAGATGACCCACAAGCCCCCGGTGATACTGTTGCTGCCATTTCAGCCCACAAATACTGCACATACATCCAGGTCTTCATCCAACCTCCAACAGTTTGGAAAAAAACATGTAGAGGATGTATGCATTAGTTCAATGTCTAGTGGATCAATTACTGCATATATCAATGCATTTACATCACTCTGCAATGGAGTTCCTTTCCAATAACCAAAAATAATAATAACATGGGGCAGGAATACAATGTGGCACATATATGTGCAAGATGGTCGACTTGTGGACAGAATGCAGTCACATGACTATAATCCTGGGCTGGATACCTGAGAATCCGGAGACAAACAAACAACAAAAAAGAGGCCTAAAATCAAAATGAATGACTTGGGAAGTTGAAGAAGGGAGCTGAATGTGTGCCAATGAGTTAACCGAAGCTGGCCGGGTGGTGCTCGTGGAGAACTGGCCAGAATGGAGGCCCAGACATTGGGTCATTCCCACTGTGACCGCACCAGGACCCCAAGACTTTTGGAAAACCCAAATGGGGATGTGTTTTGTGGTCCGCTTGCACAGTTTCCTTATGTAATCTGTGGACAAAAATGCAAGATCCCAGATTATCGTGAGAAAATGTGCATGATTATTTGAAAGCTGAAATGCTCCAACTGGAAAAAGCTGATTCTTTCCTTCGTAAACTCAGGGAATCAGAACTCGAGCAATATAACCACAGAGGTACGAAAGGTTATCATAATCAGTTCTTAATTCGTTAATTCCATTCTAGACATCATCCTCACAGATACACGCAGGATGAACACCCTTTGAAACCAGGCTAATCTCTGCCCGTTACTTCGACATTTACATAAAGACACTTGTACTAGATGCATCCCAATTTTGAACCCGAGGATCTCTTTAAGAAAATGGAGGTTCCACGACTCTACTTTTCAAGTCACACAGGGTTGACTGCTAGTGTCACATCAATTTCTGGCGTTCTCTCCATCATCTCCTCAAGAATTCACCCGAGATTGAGTGATTCTGTTAACAGAATAGATCTGCCTCACACAAGCGAATCAGAGAAACTTCTTTCCAATTGCTCATGAGCTCTGCGCGAGGAAAATATGTGGGAGCTTCTGTCTCTTTTGTCCAACGAGCAGCCTTGTGGATGTCTCGTGCTAACATGGCTCCAGCTGTGAAAATTGACCTTCTGAAAGAAATGTCTGACATGAGATGAGGCGCATGGGGTGCACTGCGAACTGTGTTTACCTGGTCTATCACGCTGGCCCTGACTCGGACTTTGGACGGTGTTATAGTATAACGTAGGAAACTGAGCATAACGTCCCTTATATGTTTTCTCAATCGTCCTCCCGGTGTTGACTATGGCCTTTCCCCGCAGATCCATCAGGCCATCTGCCGTCAATGCAGCAGCTCTGGCACCTAACCTTGCGAATCAAGTTTTCTGTTCCAGGTTGATGTGGAACGCTAAATATCCTATTACATTCCTCACTTACCAAAACACCAATACCATGGCTCTCTTGGAAATCGTTGGGGTCGTGCATCATCGCAACTTTCACATGACAACAGACGGTTTGATGGACGACAACGAAGCCGAAACTGATGTACGGTCCGTTGCCACATGTGTCCTTCGCCCTTCTTTATGTCAACCTTTTGCTCAATCATGGGACAACTCTATGTTTCATTTGTGCAGCATAGCAAATAGAGCGACAGGGTGCAGTAGTTCCTACGGTCTCCTCGAGCACGGCGGCTTGCTTCTTGACCATCCTCTTTATACTGGTCTCGTATGCCTTCTTACTTCTTTTTATACTGGTTAATGACCCTACACTTTGTAGACTGCTGGTGGACCATGCGACATTGCAAACACTTGTCCTCACATTCATGATTGTCCTACATGGTGCGATGACTTATGTGCGTTCCCCTTTTTTGGCATTAGTCATTATCCTTCACTCTAATATTCCCCACGGTAGCTCTAGCTGTCAGACCACTGTCGATCTGCCGGCCAGTAGGGGCTTCCAGGACTGTCAGTTTAACGCGCAAACTAACTACCCATTTGTTGAATCCTATTCCAATCTTCAATACATCGGGTTTACAACTTATGCCACCGCTGGCTAATCAATTACCTGGATGTACCGTGTTTGTACGATTCTCCATTGCGATCAAGTTTATTAATGGCATTTACATTTTTAATGCCATCACCGAGCGCATTGTTTTACTGAATGACCTTGTCGTAAACCCATAACACCCTATCATCCCCATCCACATATTGATTTCTTTGACTATTGTTGAAATATAATATCCTCCCGTAACCGTATTTCTCGTAATTGTGTCCAAAACTTGAATACAAGGCAAAAGCGCATGACCATCTTTAACGAGTGAGAGGTATATCTGGAATAGGGGGTAAGGCTCCAAGTAGACATGCTCCTAGAGGATGTTTCAAATTAAGCCATTCGATATCATAGAAATTTTCGGGAAAGCCATGGGCCACCGATTCATTTTTATGGGTGGGATGGTCACCGATCCTGATTCGAAACGGTTGGCCTGCTTGCCCAGACATCCTAAGAGGTAAGGGACTGTCACCGACAGCGCTATCAATATACTGTAGCAACGATTCTACAGCTGAATTATGCCACACTTTGGGCACTCTGCAAAATTTCTGGCAGGCGAGCCGCTGCGCTTCTTCGTCAGAACTTGAATCTGTCTCGTCTGAACTGGTACCATCAGGTCCTAATGCTGCTATTACATCCCAAAAGGCAGGTGGCCAATCAGGATGGGCAAGAATAATGTTGCACCGCAAATCAAATCTCTTCATTCTTTGTTAATATGATAAAAGTAGATCCAGAGGGTCTCACGAACCTTATGTTTACGACCATATCGTCTCTTCAAATGATATTCTTCCTTTTTTCTTTCTCTTAATTCTGCCTTTTCCCTTTGAGTTCCCAAATGAGTAATGGCATTGTGTTTTTGTTGATTTCTGAGCCGAGAAACCCAACTCCTGAACGTTGTTGCCAGTACATCACAATGTAGAGACTCAGGTGGGAATATGTTGCCTGGCCATTTCCTCCTGTTTTCAAGCACCAGAAAATAGTCAGCAAATACATATGAGGCCGTGTAATTCCAACCGCTTCCTCGGAGGCCCTCCCAGTCCACACGAAAATTGAGGATCGTAGGTCCAGACCCAGGTGCGCCTTTGTTATATGCATCCAAATCTTCAAACAAAGGACTACTGGGAGCTAAACACCCTTCTTTTTGCCCATCCCAGCCAAGCAACAGGTCGATTGTATCCCTGATGGCGTTCTGGGAATGATGCAAAGGCATTAATGAGACAGGTACAATTCTATCTATTATGTAGATTCCACACATACATCTATTTTTGTCTTTCCTACAGATTGAAGACCACTATATTTAGGAGGTTGGATTGGAGCTCCCGAGTCCAAGGCTCCTGCTGACGCAGGTGCCAAAGGCAGAGGGTCCTTCGTAGCCAAAATATTGACGATGGCATCTGGTTCATGAACATCTTCTGTATCTTCATTATGTCCTACATACTAAACAATCACCTCAGAATAGAAAGCAAGAAATAGAATAGAATTACTCGTGGGAGGGATGATTGTAATTTGGTTCATTATCCATGCAGATTCTTTGAACCACGATAAGATGTGATTGAACGCAATCAGGGGGAGGCTATACGGTAAAATACACCCTTCAACGTGCGCTCTCACAAAGTACACCCCAATGTACAATCTATCATGATCGATCGTCTTTTCATCCAATGATGCAATTAGGCTCCTAAAGTGTTGTGAGGATTATATATTAATACATCCAATACATCATGGACTAAGCATACCATATCGAATCAAAACTTTGACATGAGGCCTGGTGATCCGTGTCTCCAACAGTTGCCACATGCTGCCAAAGGGGAAGAACCGTGGATCCCGAGCTAAAGTTATTTAAATTCATATATCAAGTGACATTTGTTACTTACTATCCAGAATGTCTAAATGATCTATTGGGCAGCAACGAACGCACTCTTTAAAATATTCCGGTGTGGTGCAAGGAATACTGAAATGTTCAAGTCTCACAGCAAAGGAAATCGTGTCATCTGCAGAGACTCAATGAGCGCTCACTGCATATGAGATCTCACTGACCAATTGGCTTGTTCACAAGTTGGGCCAGGGGGGTTCCTTTTTGCGCTTGTGCCTCACTTATGAGCTTGAGAGCTTGAAATACACTGTAGACAGGGAAAAGGTGGAGTTCTTCTCTAGGCAAAGTTAGCTGAACGATTTTCTCCAGTGCAATCTGTGGGTCGGGTAGCAGTGCAACACCACTGCTCAGAAATTGCCAAACGCAGGACGGAGAGAATACTGTGGGATTTGAGTGTGGTATGGCCCACATTTCTATAATGATATCCAGGACATAGCTGATTTCCATATCCATACCGACTTTCGTTCCAGACGATCTGAGGGTTAGCGGTTCTGTAATGGTGTGGATAGTAATTGATTCTCCTACCTGACGGGGACTTCTGTTACTGTAACAGACTATCTGAATCAATCGAATATTCCCGAGCCTCTGAAGCTCCAGAGATTTGCTAATCGATTCGTCAACATCCGCAACAGATGCCAAACCTTCACATCTCTTCAAGTTCCCGCTTCCAGGGTGTACACGCACGCATATATGCGCCTACCGCCTCGTTGCTTGCAATGCGTCAAACATGCTTCAGTCACAAACTTGTGGGAAAGCTTCTGATCAACACACCTTTCAGGTGTGCTCAACGTACCCTAAACGACTATTTGTAACCAGGCATTTGCATCCGTGGACACATGCACGCGTGTATGACACGCTCCTAACCTTTTGACCCTTAGACTATATCTTTTTTATCACTCTCATCCATTGAGATTTGCGCTTCATGGTCACATTATTTCGGCTAGTTTTTCATTTTATCAATGGTATCTCAGTATGCCTAACCTGAAACATTACATTCTTGCCTTCCCAATCCTTCGAGGACTGCAAACCGGGCCAAATGATCTTGGAGCTGGTACGTCTCGCTGTTTAGTTATCATTCTTGATGGTGCTTGACATGTTCCGAGACACTACATAGCACTGTTGTGTATCATTTTTTTTACGATTTTTTGTCGCGAGCCGCAATAAGCGATAAGCTGCTCAGACTCGGATGCTCAGACAACGAAAATAAATCACTGTAATGCCATACATTAAGATGCCCGAGGCTACTCCATGTGCATGCATGCTACCGGAGAACTTCACACCCACATGCCACGAGCTCTCTTGGTGGATTCTTGGCTTGGCTCTCGGGAGACACCATACCAACATACAGGACGGCCCTTTGTAATCTGAATGGTTCTACCTGATACATGCGACTCCGGACGTGGGAACCTTATATGTATGGGATAGACTAGTTTCCGCACACGCTTTACCATCCCCCCGTCAACCACTCCCAAACATGAGAAACTTCTCCAACTCTCCTTCAACTCACTTAAGGAGAATGGTAACTGCAACATCATATTTTATGGTGGTTATCGGGTTATCATCTTTTTCTTTAAGTTACGACATTCTAATATCCTTCATTATAGAAATTTTTGCCATCTCACACCTTGCGAGGACATAAGAAGCCCATAAATGCATTATGATTCTCTCCAGATTGTCAGATTTTGGCTAGTGGAGGTGAATTTTATTTATTATATATTTATTTCTTGTGGTGGGTCCTACCTTACCACACCAGGTAGCGATGCACAAATCTGTATATGGTCAACATCAAAGGGATCCCTTCTTCAAACCATTTCTTGCACAATGAGCAGGCCGATAATGGATATTATATGGGCGACTAACAAACATAATGATCTAGCCCTCATCTTTTCGTGTGCTGATGGGTCAATTCACCTATATGTCAGAGCTTTGAACAAAGTAAACAGTCTCTACTTTTTAAGTATGTGTTGCATTGAGCCACCATCCTCATAATCAGGCATCTAGTTGGGATTTTAAACACGTCAAAATGATTCATGCTCACGGATCCCATGTTGAAAGCCTGGATTTTGATCCCATAAACCGAATGTTGGCGTCAATCAGAAAAGGCAAGGTTAAACTCTGGAAAGTTGATTCAGATTGTTAGTACCTCTCCAGTATGACATGTATAGTGGACTGACACTTTTCAAGGGGCGGTGACGCTTGTTCTCACAGAAGTGCCTCGAGGATTTATCGCAAGAAGTGTACACTTTTTTAATGAAGGAAATTCGATCATGGTGACTTATCTCAAGTTGCACAGAATGTGGGGCAATGTTCTAAAGTGGCTCACGGTTGGATTTGATATTTCAAGTTCCAGACTCGCATGGAACATCTACCCATGGTCATTTATGTGGGAGCATCCCACATTTAGTCGAGTGTAAGTACTAGTTCTTTGGTGAGTCGAGGGAAATATTCTAACAATCTTGAAGTGGCCACGCCACACTCGCATCAAATGGAGAATACATTGTCGTCCATAATCTTCAAGATGGTGCCGATGCTTACGCCATTCCACACATGGCTCGTCATGCACTGTCTACTTTTGAAGTTCCAGTCACCATCAGAAAACCAAAGCAAGTAGTATTTGCTGTATCCAATTCTGTGGTTGTACAAGGGAGCAATCAAGGTGCTGTGTTAATTCACAACTTCAAGTCTACCAAGTGTCTCCAGAGGCTTCGCCATGGTGAGCACTTTATATTTGTGTGTTTCATCTGAAGTCAATACGCTTCCCAGCTTCCGACGGGCTGGTTCAGGCAGTGACGGTAATACAATTCTGGAATGATCCTGCATCTCGAAACTTAACGGACATCACTGACAGAGTCTCACTTCTCGTGAGCAGCATTGGATTGCTTCTGGATGTTCAATGAAATGTCCAGTAGTTAAGATATGGAAACAAGAGGTCCCAACTCATCTGATCTCATAAACATGCCTATGATCTAACCCCACCGCAGAATGTGTCGCCTCACTCCTAGCGGCTTTACAAGTTATTTCAGATCTGTGTCGTGTTACTAATTTGCGTTCTCATAGCATATTCTATTACATTGGACAAAGTGTCCAAGGGAATCAATGACCATCTTCCAGCGATATCTCATTGTGAGCTTTTGTTTACTGTGGTATTAGTTACATGAATAAATTCTGAATAGACCTGTCGTCCATTCCCAAGACGATGTGACAAGAATGGAATAAACGCAGATGCGCCGCGTGCCGTGTCTCCAGGAGAGAGGCTGTTCGTTGGAGCTGAGACAGGGCCGTCAGCTCCTGACATCTTGGCATGTTTGAGATCACCTGTTTCTGTAGCTAGTTTCTGCTTGTGATGCAATTTTCCGCTTTGACGACGGCTGATCTGGTGGGTGAGGCAGGGATGTTGATTCGTGTTGTTTGACGCTCCCGGTGGCATTTTTAGTGCTATAGGTAGGCCAATGAGTGACTAGTTTGATGAGGAAAGACATGTCAGCTTCTTCTACCTTCCATTATGACTTGAATAAAGAGCTGCCTGCTTCATACCTCTTCAAAATACGCCCCTTGACCGATGAATTTTTCGGAATGCGCAAACATCTGACTTCCCTCATCCTTTTCTTTCTTTTTGCTCATAAAGAGTTCCTTAACACCAAGCAAGTCTTTGGCATGACCAAAATACTGGAAATTCATATAATCAGCAATCAGAGATGAAGAAATGATGGGGCAGACTAACTACGGCCAGTGCAGATCCCGGAGATTTGCCCTGGATCCGATTCATCCGATGAGACTCGGAGATTTCCTCTTCGTGGGAGGTTACCATCGTCTCCTCTCTGCATGCAATATTGCTGACCGTTCCAGACAGGTATCTCAAAACTGTTCAAGACATTTGTTGACCACTTTTCACTGAAATTGCGAATCTTCAGATTGGGCGACGGCATATCTATGTTACTGGAAAGATTAAGATTTATGTAGCTAGTAGCACGCGCACACAATGAACAAAGTCTGACTTACCAAAACACTATCCTCACACAATGTTTGCGTCAATTTAATTAGTCAAATGAAATAGAATGGTTTAAAACAACATAAAACAGTGTGAACAAACTTGCATAAAAGTGCTGCAGATTCGCGCGTACATACATACATATAAAAATATCTCTTCATTTCCAGTCCTCATGCAGCCACCAACAATAAAAATGAATATGGACTCTAACTCTAGTTCAAAAGACTTGAGTTCCAACGTAAAAATGGTCGCAATCGATTGATTGGAAACCTGGCGAGTAAGGTAATGTGTGCTGTACTACTGGGTAGTTGGGAGCGACGGGTAAGATGAGTTGGACAGTCAAGTACAGGTATGTCATATCCTACCCGGGCCAGGGCCAGACCAGGGGTCATTCCCGTACACCTCCCACTTCAGAATGCTCCTCACAGTGATATTGCTGCTCGTAGAAGGTACACGAGGAAGCTGGTGCGAGGCGTTGAGGTGTCTATGGCTGGTGGGGTGTTGAGGTGTCTACTGCTGCTGAGCGAGGTAGCGAAAGCGTTAAGGTTGCATTAGATGTGCACACGGAGATGCCGTGTAGGGATTAGGA
Source organism: Ramaria rubella (assembly GCA_015039355.1). Lineage (NCBI taxonomy): Eukaryota > Fungi > Basidiomycota > Agaricomycetes > Gomphales > Gomphaceae > Ramaria > Ramaria rubella. The sequence continues at coordinate 101,079 of MU134453.1, forward strand.
TGCGCCGGAGGGGGTTTGAAGGTTGATGCACATGATTCTGCGTGTGGAGGAAGAGGATGTGAGACCGGGAGTTGAGTAATTCTGGTGATGAAGGTAGGTGGCTGCTTGTCAGATTATAAGGGCTTGTAGAACACATCGAGTAGCCGGAGTCCCTCTCCCTGCTTCCATCCCTTTCTTGTTGACTGTCATGGGACTGCGGAAGTGGTGAGGGCATAAAGGGCAGGTCGTAGTGCGAGAAGTACGAGTGTGTCCAGTCGAGGACAGAGGATCGCAACGCGATCCCGAGTATTCTGTTCTGTGATATCTATAATGGAGGGATGCAGACAGATGGAATTGTGGGGTTGGGTTTAGCTGTACTTACGAAGCTTTAGAGTACTTGTGTCTTGAATTCAAGAGCAAGTAGCACAGCTGTTTCCGTCAGTGCTCAAACCACAGTAAGTACCTCTCTGCCGTCATCGTCCACGCAATGTTACGCCGTAGTTGGCACCCTCAAGCCAGTCACTTAATACACAGATAGCATGGGGTCTGATTCTGAGTTGTTTTAATGTACAGATTCCGAGATTTGGATCCTGAGCTACGACGACGCGAATGCATGCTCGCTACAAAAGGACTTGCACGTTTGGACATTTAATCCTTTCCACTGTCTCTCATCTTGCTGCTCATACCTCCTCGTCATTCACTGAGTCTCTCCTCAAAACTCACACAATGTCACAGGTCACGCTGCGTCTCGCATGGCTCTTGAGGTTCAACACAGGCCCCGAGCCCTCAGAGACCACCCCATTTCTGCGCAAAGCAACGTACACTTGCATCTCCCTTGCCCCATTCACGTTTCTGTTATCGTCCCCGTTTGCGCTGCTCAGACCACTATTATCGCCACCATTGGTCCGTTCTTGTCGATGCATCATCAGTTGATTGTGTGCTCGCTGCTCACATGCTCCCTGTGTCTGTTCTGTTTGTCTAGACACCAAGGCGAACACTGCGAACTGAGGAAAGCGGGGATGAACATTGGTGTGTGTTTTGCAAGATTGTGGATTGTGCTGATGTTGTGAGGCAGGACAGTCCGCATGAACTTCTCGCATGGCTATGAGTACCATCAGAGTGTGATTGATAATGTGAGGAAGGTCATGGCTGGTATGTTGCTGTCCCTCTATAACTGATGTCGGGCATGCCTGGGTATTCGTCTGAAAGGAGACTCCTATTGCTTTGTACAGGGTGCGTTTTGGTTCGGTGGTGGTGCGTGGAGAGATATTGACGTTGGTGGTGTTCAAAAAGGCTTTGAAATTGATGAAGGATGGAACGGATGTACGTTGCCTGCCTTCACAAGACCGCGTGCACCCACTCCAACGTCCAGCCCCATTTGTACACTTGATTTGGTCACTCGGAGTCAGTTCCCGTGCAACCACCGGTTGTTCCAGAGAGGCGCCTAGGTATTGTGCATGTTTTCTATCGAATGGACGGTCTAAGATGTTGACCAGCTGCACTAGCCTTCAACGACGCCCTAGTCTCATACAGATCACGAGTCTTTTCCATGTCCTTACATATGTTTACGAGCGACGATTGCGCATTTGGAATTTGTGTCATGGTGGACTCCCAGCCTTAGCCATCATGGATGCTTCATTCACGTTAGATCCTGCGGGGGTTCTTAACAGCTCGACTATGAAAGATATATAGGGTCGCATATTTAACCCCGTCACTCTTGGTAAACTTGATTCGTCTCCCCTCCTTCACAAGGAGCGACTTTGAAAATAATGCTGCGCTCGCAGGTATTGAGAGGGGCAGACAGTAATGGGATAGGGGAGAGCAGAGCAGCTTCATGCTGATAGGTGTGATCACAGTCTGTGTCATTAGGCTCAGATGTAGTACACGCTGCAAGAATTAAACTTGTACAATAAAACACTTGATCGATGACAAATGCAGCCCTGCCAATGTGCGATCGCCCAAGCCCAACGCCGCAGCATTATCTCCCTACTGTGAGCATTTTTCACATTAATTCATGGACGACAAAGTTGCTGCACATTTCTCAAGCACTTAAGGGCCTACAGTAAATTACCCTAGATTTACAAAAAAAAAAAAACCCCAAAGCCTGTCCGGAGACGCGACATCCTTGCCGAGTTGAGGTCCTCGCTGCGGCATTGGCTTCACAAGTTCTTTGTGCCTTCGTTCGCGGCTCGCTACAAAAATGCAAGGCTTTTTCACCTGATTTTTTTGTGCAGAAAGTTGGGGTAAAATGCATGATTTTAGACATATTTTCTCTCTGGAAAAAGTGGGTTAAAGTTAAGCTTTTCATGTGATCTTTAGGGATGAAAACCCCAGTAAAATCTTAATTTTCCTTGTGAAAAAAAGGTGACAAATTAGATGATTTATTTTCTAAAAAAAGGTTGAGAAAAAGGATATTTTTTTGGGCTGCAAAAGTTTCAAAAAAGTCATTGTAATGCAAAGTTTTTTTGTTTAAAAAACTGATGAAAAGGAATCCTGAATGCAATATTTTTACACAAGAAAAGTTTCTAAAAAAGCTCTGAAATTTCAAAAAAAAAAGAGTGAAATAGGTGGAGAAAATGAGATTTTTCTCAGCCATTTGGGGCACAAATATTCAAACAAAATCCAGGCTTTTTGAATGTATTTTTGTGATAAATAGTCGAATTTATTGCAACTTTTGCTTGATAAAAATTCAGAGAAAATTGGTCATACAAAACACTTTTTTCTTGCCAAAAAATGGTTGAAAAGTCTGGATTTTCCAAGCTATTTTTTGGGTAAAAACATTGGGAAAATTTGGGAGGGAGAAGGCATTTTCTCAACATTTTTATCATATAAAATTGGACCTTGACCCCTGTGTGATTGATCTTGATATCTTCATCGTCATGTTTGAGCTTGTCACCATTGTCAGAATTGCATTGAGGATTGACATCATTGCCATCAGAAAAACGGGTGTTGTTGAAAAGTTCTCCTAGTTGGTCAGAAGGGTTGCTGGTAAGGACATAGATGGTGTCAGATGTAGGTGATCGGAATTGGATATCAAAGGTTATTGTAAGAATCAAGAGTGGTAGTTTGAATATACTGTTAAAGACCATATTGCTTTTCACCGGAGTTGTGGAAAACGTTGGAATATTGGAAAATCGGGATCAGACGGGCTTGGCTTCAACTTATGGGTTGGGCCCTCTTGGATTCTCGTGCCCTGGTATTTCGGATTTCTTGACAAGTCGGGATACGGAGAATGTCGGAATAGTCGGAGATCTATGGAAGGATTAATGACAAGACGGCTAGTCAAGACTTAACTAGTATTTTCGGAAAACCTCGGAGAAAATCGGCGAAGAGTGGAAGAGTGTTTGAAGGGGATTAAAGGTAAGGATTAGCCTTTCGGAAAAATCGGAGTTTAGACCAGAGATAAGGGTTTCGGAATGCCAGAATGAAGATGATCGGAATATAATCAATATGTGAGACTCATCGTATAAGTCAATATATGTGATAGGCAATATGACCAATGATAATGAACAATCAATATTCAAACTAGAGAAAGAGATGTACAACAAGCATATTTAAGGAATAACTGAGGATGCCGAATCGGAGACATAACAGGTAATGATACAAGATATGGAATTCCGAGATGGGGTGAATACAGAATCAAATACAAAGTCGGAGATAGGACATATGGATATAAGATTGGGAGATTGATCTCTGAAGGATGACTAAGAAGGTTTAAATGGAGATTTCGGAAAAAGTCGGAAAAAGGCTTATCGAAAAAGGAGAGTGTCGGAAAGGAGATTGTTGGACATTGTCAGAGAAGGAGATTTGTCAGAGATTGGAGGAAAAGGAGATTTGTCCGAGATTGTCAGAAAAGGAGTTTCAGAGATTGTCAGAAATTTGGAGAATAGATATGGGTTCTAACAAGGAGGGCCTTTGATTCCGAGATCGTCAATCATAACACCAACATTATGAGGGATTTCGTCTTGTAAAATGAAAACAGTGCAGTTTTGGAATTCGGCAGAGGAATTGGTGTAGCCTTGAGGTAGACTTCGATATCACATAAGTCCTAGTGGAGTTTGGAATGAAGTGAGATCACAGCTCTTGGGGTGAATACATCTGGCATCATAGCCTGAAAAGAGATCGAAAACAGAATAGATGGAGTGTCCAGCGCAGGGAGCAACAAATGAGTCGATGAGCGGAGGGAGTCCTGCGTTCTTGATAGTAGCACCAGTGAGAGTCCTAAGATCGATGACATGTCATAAACCTCCATCTTTCTTTCGAGTGTAAAACATAGCAGATCTGTATGAGGCTTGACTAGGCTCATAAATTCCGGATTCAATTTTGCCTTTTGTGAGCTTGATGACTTGTTCAAGGTAGGCGGGAGGAATAGGGATTTGGGGATTAGCCCAAGGGATGTGGTCAATAACAGGCATGATGTAGTTGGACCCGTAATCTGAGCGAAGTGTTCCTCTTTCCGATTCGCTATATGCTAAGACTCTTTGGTTATTTGTGAATACCATTGTCATAAGCTTTTCTTCTTCAGGCCATAAGAAACCATTGGGATTGATATTGAGGATGTTGAGGCGTTCATGAGTGAGTTTTGGAGTAAGAATGAATTTGGGAGGAGTTGGTGATAGTACAGGAAGGTTGAGAAGGGGATCATTGGGAAATCTTCGAGTCACACAAGCATCTTCTGGGAAAACAGCTGGAACCGGGCAAATTCTTCGATGTACAGGCTTGTATTTTCTGTTGCAAAAGTAGAACTTGTTTTTGGATTTTATTGATTTTCTTGAGGAAAGGGATTATTCCAAAGCATGAGAGTCAAACCAGCATATATAGGACTTGAAGATAAAGAGAGAGATGAGGAGGGAGAATTTGAGATAGGAGAATGGGTATATGGTAGTTTAAAGTCATCTCAGACTGAAGGAGGTATCATTCTTGATCTGTGTGTAGATGTGGATGGTGATCATGAGGATTCCCAAAAAAAGATCTGTCGTCATGATTGTGTTCATCTGAATTGTGTTTAGCAGGAATAGCGCAGAGTTCCCAAATCTTTCTGTCAGTATTGTCTTGACGACAGAGATAGGTTCCTTCTTTTCTTTCTTCAATGCTGATATGATTTCGATGTTGCCAAGGTCATCCTAGAAGAAGAGAATTCGACTCTGCCACTGACCCAAAGATCTGTTGTAGTGACAAGATTTCCTGTGCTGAGATTGACATTGTGAATACATCCTTCAAGGGGAGTAGTGTGCTGTCCAGCGTCACGCATAAATGAAGTGGCTGAAAGATCCATAGGTATCTGTGTCTGGTTGGCAACTTCACATGATACGATGTCGAGTTCTGAGCCAGAATCAATGAGAGTATTGACCGGATGTCCAGTATCAAAGCTCATGCGAATGGAGATGAGTCTAGCTTCATGAGGACAATAGCGCATTGGAGGATTCATGCCCATATTATTGACCATAGCTGTGTCGATGTCGATATTGCTGTCTTGAGTGTAGAGTGTAGGACGAGTGAGCTGCAGATAATCCAAAATCTTCTTTGACGTAAAGGGTGATGAACCTAATACTTCTCCGAGTTTGACAGTGAGAGGCGAGTCCAGTATCTTATCAACAAATGTGTCCACATTGAGATTGCGCTGTAGTTGTGACTGAAGTTTTGTCGATGGAGATGAAGGAATAGTGGCTGGAGCTGGTGTCTTTGAGGTCTTGGGAGCTGTCGTAGGCTTCATTGATGATTTTGATGGCTTAGCATCTCTGGGAAGTCCAAAACGAGGAGGAGTTGCAGGAAGTGTAGACTGTGAGACATCTTCCATGATTTGGTCATCGTCATCTGGATCAAAAGGGAGGGGAGGAATGTCGTAAGGAATAACCTTAGGAATAATATTCTCCTTGTCTGCCGATGCTGATGGAGTAGGAGACTGTGATGCATCAGGAAGAGGGGATATAGTTGCTTGAGAGGGAGCTGCTGGAGTAGATGACATGTCTTGAGCCTTGGGAGTAGGCTTAGGATGAGGAGGAGGATAAACTCCATTGAATCTTGTCTTCTTCCTATTGCTTTTTCTATCGTCACGTGGTTGTGAGACAGGATTGGTATACTGTGCATAAACTTTGCCAGTGTCGCTCTCTTAATAGTCTGAGTCAGCTGCATATAATTCTGGAGGAGCCATGATTAGATTGGTGGTTGCAGGACGATCTGAATTTTTCCTGAGTTGGAGAGCTATTTCTCAATTGATGGCAGATAAAATGGTTTCTGAGCCATGATGCAGGACGTCTGAACCATCTGGCCATGTGATATGACCTGAATCATTTCGAGCTATGGTGTTAGCAGCAATCATTGAGTCAGCTTGATGGCATCGTTGGGTTCCATGTCCTTTTTCTCCACAGAAATAGCATTCAAACGAGCTAGTATTAGCCTGTTGGGGTTGAATCGAGGAGGATGTATTGGTGCGAGGACGAGTTTCACTAGAGCGTTGGGAGGGCTTTGGAAGAATATTGACCATAACGGGTGCTTTTGAGACAATTCGAAAATAAAGGGAGTAGTAGTTGGGGTTGCTGATGTTCATACAAGCAAGCTTGTCGATGAGATCTGCAACTTTGTCAGTTTCATTCTGGGATGATCCATTGGGTTTAGAAGTTGAAGATGATGGAGTAGAAGTCGAAGCAGGAGGGGAAGGAGCTGGAGTAGTCTTCTTGGACTTGGAGGTCGCCTTCTTCTTCTTTTTCTTCTTGTCGTCGTCAGAATCACTGTTGTCATTGTCTGATGAGCCACTCTCTTCTTCATCAGAGTCATCTGCATCTGAAACAAGACCATCAGAGTCAGATTCATCATCGTAGAATGTACCAAGGTCAAAGATGTGTTCTGCAGCTTTGACTACAATGTCGATATTGAAGGGGACTGATCTGTTGAGTGCAGCATTTTACTGGAGCATTCTATCTTCAAGTTTCTCTCAAATATATTTTGGAATACCATGCCAGAAGTATCTCTGATAGGCACTGTCACTGATCTTGGAGTGATTGAGCAGCCAGCCTGCAATACGAGTGAACTTCCTTTGATAGCGATGGAAGTCATACAGATTTTGAAGGACCCTGTGACAATACTTGGTCGTAAAGTTCTCCAGATCTTTCTCTTTAAAGCGTTTGGATGTCCTGTCGTGATCATATAAGACTCTGAGCTTGGCATCAAATGCAGTCCAGTTCTTCTGATGGAATTCGGTTAAGCCTTCAATGACTTGTCGAACCAATCATTTGACATAGAGAGGGAGTCATTCAAAATGGTCTTCATTTGTTAAGCCATATGAGTCAGAACGTTCTGCAAAAGTCTTGAGGAATGTTGCTACTTCATCATATTGGCCGGAAAATCTCTTGGGTGCATAACGGGAGCGAGGGGAGGGGAAGTCAAATTTGGAGTGAATTGGTTGAGCCATGACAATAGAGGAGCTTGGCGAATGAGAGCTGGCAGGATTGTGCAGTTGAGTTGGAGTCAAGAAGTTGTAGTCAAGGAGATATAGAATGGGATGGTCAAGGAGGGAGTCAATAAGCAGTGGATTGTTGACAGGAATTGAGGTCCAGGGGAAAACTTGATTGGGAAGGTAGCTGGGATTGTCGATTTGAGGTGTCAATGTTGATAGCAGCCAAATGTAGCCAGGCGGAGGTGATTAGCCTTCCGGGACGAGCTAAACGAGCTTCCGGACCGAAGAGGGAATCAAGGATCAAACCAAAGAAGGAAGGGACCGGTTCTGAATGAGGAGTGATGGATGAGCAATGAATGCCGGCGGACAGTACTTGATTGGAGCAATTGAGAGGCAATGACAAATGAGGATTGATGGACAGGCACTAGGAACAATCGCCGATGGATGACGTCAAAAGGAACGGTACCGATCGGGCTTAATGAGATCCTGGTAATTGGCAATTGATGAAGGGAGCTGTCAGATGTCGGCGGCGACCGGATGTGGTCAAATGTGGTCGGAAGTGGTCATATGTGGTAGAAGCCGAATAGGGAATCAATTGGAATACAGACAGGGGCCGGATGAGCGTCAAAAGATATGCAAGCGCTTAATAAAGCCCAAAATGGAAGTTATGAGTGCCAAGTGCCTTGGAGGTATTGATGAGGCAATGCAGATAAGGCCTAGAATAGAAATGATAAGTCCGAATGTCGAATAGGATCTGCAGGATAAGGCTTGATCCGGTGTGAGGTACCAATTGAGATGGCTGTCAATTTGAATTGGCTGTCGAGAAGTGTAGTTAACTTGCAATTCGGCTTCCTGTTATGTATGAAATAGACAGGTGTCATTGGAATAGCTAAGTCTGACTGATATAAATGGCAATAACTGTCGGGAGAGAGTGCTGGATGGATGAAACAGGAAGGGATAGGTCCTTATTGAGACTGGTGCCGGTGCCGGTGCAATGCTGTGACAACAGATGAACTAATATCCAAGGATAATGGGGTGATGATTGAGGAACATGTGTGATGAATGATTAGTGGGATAGACTGAACTGAGATGAGGAGGGACTTGAGTGTGTCGGTGATGTTGGCAATAGGCTAAAAGGGCTAAAACTCGAAGAGATTTGCAAGGATTTGAGTTGGAATAGGAATGGGGATTGCTGAGATGATAGACAATAGACTGGGCCTCTCTGGGGCAGCCACAAATGTTGGTTTACTTTTGGAAATGAATCCAAAAGACAGTGGGTAGCAGTATCGTTGTTGCACGGCTACTAACATTGGTGTTCGGCTCAGTGTGCTTTGCTATCAGCAGCAAAAAAAGTTGAACAAAGACAAAGATGATGACGTAGCAGTGACGATGATGATGACGTAATACGATGACATAAGCGAAGACGAGATAGAACAGCAAGTGTCACACGATTGACAAAGCTGGTCTTGACGTAGACGTAGGAGTAGCAGTAGTAGTAGTAGACTTAGACTTAGACTTAGACGAGTGAATCCAACTGAAAGAGGTGAATTGGGGGTTACACTAAGGCAAACAGGCCTTATATACATGAGCAGAACAACAGACGATGTGAGTCTGCCATACAACGAGGTCATCAACAGCAGGCAGGGGAGAATGACTAACGGTGAGAGGCAGGGAACCAAAATAGGAAGGTGGTTTGTAATGGAGTGGAGAAATGAGTCAGGTGGTCGAAGAAATGAAAGGAAATCTGGCAGAGAATTGGAAATAGAGGCCAAAAATAGAAAAGAAGTGAGTCACAAACAATAGACCATGTGGAACAATTGGAAATAGAAGTACAAGAAAGAAGCGAGTGAGTCAGGTGAGGAAAAACGAGTCATATCCATCCAATAGGATTCCAGTTGCTTGTCTAATATCTCCGAGGATGAGTCAGTGAGTCTCTTGGCTTGATGACGACTCAGAAACATGTGAACCATTCACGACACTTTGATACAAATCTCCTCCAGAGGGAGAATGATGACGAGTCGGAATTGATGAAGTCCTTGGGGACATATCCATAGCAAATCTCTGTCCCTGGTCCGTGTTCCTTGACATGCCAGTTATTCCTGAAGACGATACAAGGCCAACCATTCACTGGTTTGAAGTTTGGGTCGAGACCAATGACGTAGAAGGGAGCCTGGAAGGTTTGATCGAATACCCATATGCAATTGTGAACACGATAAGGAGGATATGAGGGGAATACTTGGAATGGACCTTCAGGAGATTCGACATAGAGACAATAGTACCGATGATATTCGACACGTGGAGGAGGACTGGATGGATGAGCATCAAGGGGAGAGTGTCTGTTCGGAAGTTCGATCCGTGGGCCAATGTGTATTTCTGGCTTCGTGATTGACCATAGCGAATCATGGGAGAGTGTGGCGGTGGTGCTGGATGGCATATTGGAATAGAAAAATATAATGAACATAGGGATGATGTGTCTGGCAGACTGGAGGTAGCACAACAAGTGATGGTCTGGCGAAAGATGATGAAGATAGACGCGTGTGTTGGGAGCGTGTTTTATAGAGTAATAGGCGCTGTCGAATATCAGTGCTTGTCAACACCACAGGAGGCGTCCTGTTCTTCATATAAGCGGATGTTGACGCAACCCCCCCCCCCACAGGTTCTTCAGTAATCCAGAATATGACCTCATTGCCCATGTGCGATTCATAATCGTACGGTGCATTCTTTCCGATGTACCCAATTTGGCTGAGGTGTATGGCACGGTGGTCTGATGTTGGACTCCTTGCTCACGCAGGTAAGTCTCAAATTTGCTCGAGGTGAATTCACCTCCGTTATCTGTTCGAAAGTATTTGAGAGTTTGGCCAAATGCACTCTCTACCAGTGCCTTCCACTCCTTGAAAACCTTTCCCGCTTCACTCTTTTCTCTCAAAAGGTAGATCCAAGTAAAGATGGAGTGATCATCCACAAAGTTAATGATATATCGATCATCCACAAAGTTAATGATATATCGATCATCCACAAAGTTAATGATGTATCGAGCACCCCCAGCAGATATAACGGATTCCGGCCCCGTTAGGTCTGAGTAGATCACGTCCAGCACTTTCTTCGCCCTCTCCCCTTCACGTTCTCTTGGGACGGCTGTTTTCGTCTGCTTTCCAAGAATGCAATGTTGGCAGACGGGAGGTATTTCCGGGACAACATTTGACATACCTATGGCAAATTCTGTTGCATCATTTTGAGGATCGCATCATAGCTGATGTGTCCCATTCTCCTGTGCCATGTTTCTATGGTTGGAGCAGATCTGGCCAGGTTCATGTATTCTGTCCCAGGTGGTTTTCCATTCAAGGTATATAGTCCTGCATCATTTCGACTTCCATTTGCAATGACCGTCTTGTTTGGTCCAAGTACCCTGCTTTTGTGTTTATCAAAAACAACTGTGTCACCACAATCCGCTAGACGCCCAACCGAAATGAGTCTCAGCAATGCCTGGGGGACAAACAATGCATCCTTTAGTGTGAGTATTCCTCCTTCACACATAACCAGTATCTTCCCTGGACCTGTAGCCAAAATAGATTCACCATTAACTCCTCTGACGTTTCGTGGTTCAATCTGTGTGAAATCCACAAAGTCTGTCCTGATTGGTGAGCAATGACTGGTGGCTCCAGAGTCCAAATGAAATGGGAACTTCTTGGTGTTTGCAGTCGCAACTATTTCGTCCAGTGCGACACACGAGATGTAACCATCATACAGCTGGTTGTCAAGAGACAGCTCCTTTGTATCAAATGCGAGGGCAGCTGATTCCAAGCCGCTGACCATTTTGGCTGTATTGGCCTTGTCTCCATTTTTCTTTTTCCACCAGTCCGGTGTGTTTCCCGACTCTTTACCTTTCCAGCATTTGTCTGTGATGTGTCCCATCTTATTGCAGGTGGTGCATTTTGGTTTTCCCTTCTGGTTCCCCTTTCCCTTTGCATATTTAAGGAATAGGGCTGATTCCTCCTTCTTTATGCTTGAGCGGCCGTCCCTGGACTTGGTATCGAGACGTTCGATTATATCTGTTATCGAAAGCTGTACCTTTTGGTTTACCATAAAGGTAAGCAGGTCCTTTCTAAGCCAATCATACTGGCCATCGCTGAGTGCATTCAGTAGTAGTATGATGGACCATTCATCCTCAGTGCTTTTGGTTTACCATAAAGGTAAGCAGGTCCTTTCTAAGCCAATCATACTGGCCATCGCTGAGTGGCATTCAGTAGGCACAGCACCCTCCAAAATGGCTGCCACAGCATCCCAAATTTCCATTATGGTCTTGCTGAAGGGAACATCAGGGGAAAACCTCATTCTGATGGCCATCGATATGCTTTCGAGTTTTGCAATTATACCGTGTGAGTGCGTCTTCTCTTTCAATTTTAACCAGGCCTTCGGAGCTTCCGTAATGAGTTCTGAAGCGAGGGGTCCACTATTGTTCCCATTGCTCCAACCAATTGATCATGTATCTCGTTCCATTTTATCTTCTCGTCTTTGTCTGTGGGTATTGGGGTATTTGGGTTGACATACTTCCATGCCTTTTGGGCACGAAGTGACATCTTCACTTCTCTAGACCACCTAATCCATTCCCCCTCCTCTAGCTTTTCTATCTTCGAGAACTTGACAGTAAAGTCCTGTGTCATTTCGAGTCTGAGTGGGCTGCGTAGGAGTTCAGTGTCTGTGAAGTTTTTAGGTGCGCGTCTCAAGGTGAGTGCGTGGGGCCCATAACCTGTTAAAATCTAGAGCTAATATTAGTCTCTTCTATTAGTTGTGGTTTAAACGGCTAAGTCTATTACCTAGAGCTAATATTAGTCTAAGATACAAGTAGTTAGTTTATTGTAACTCGTGAACCAAGTAATGTCCTATACCTCTTCTCTTAGTCGTGGTTTAAGCAGCTAAGAGAAGAGGTTTGTCACTCCCGAGCTATTGGCGCATTGCCGCCAATGGGCGCGTATGGTCAAATTTCAACAAGTAGTTCTGTCGACCTTGATATGTAGGTAGAGTCAAACATGACACCTGAACGTAGTGTCACGTGACATATTAGCTATCTGCACCCTGCTGCCTCTACGCAAACCCTGGTGCAGTGGGTCTCTGTACTGTCACAAAGTGGCTGGACCCAGTGATTACCCAGGATTCAGACACTACCTGGATCTCAGCTGTTGAATCAGGAATCAGGACATAGGAATGGCAACACTGCTGTCACCGAAAAACCTACAGTCTGTCAGAGCCATGTACACCCAGAGGTCAGGCAAACAGCCCTTGCTTGGCACTCAGCGCTGCAGAGCTATCATTGCAAGGCTAGCACAGAGCCCCAGTAGCTTTGTTGGGAGGGAATGAGGTAAGCTAGTGTACTTTTCAGAGTTTCCAAATCTCAGGCTACCTTGTAGTAAACCCAGAGCTGAACTTCACTAACCTCACTTCAAGGTGTGCAGTCCAGACTGTCCAAGACTCCAAAAACACAACCTGAGCCTGCCAATGCCCCCTGCATTGTCATAGCATATCCACTGGTTATATATACAATCAACTTACTCCATTACAACGGGGATCATGCCACAAAGTATGTGGTGGTGGTGGTGAGTAACATTGTAGTTATCTTGTTTGAATTGCTTTCTAGATCCCTGACCCGCTGCCAAGCCAGACATGGGGGGATGATGTTGTCCTGTTCACGAGCAGATCAACAGGGACACCAAAAGTATGGAAAGCATGAAGGTTACAGTCTATTTTGCACCTCACTTGTTTCTTGCACGTCATCCTAACTCACTGCTCCTCAGTCATCACAACTACTGCTTCCAGGGACATCATCCATGGTGATTATTTTTTGAATGCACCTGATACTATTATTTTGATGGGCATGGTAACACCCTCTCTCATTAGTGAATGTCAGTCGTTAACATCATGCCTCAACATCCAATGAATGGTCCAGAACCCAAAGTGGAGGGACAATTAGAACCCACAATCAAACATCCTCAAAGGAAACGGAGTTGCCCAGACAAGAATTGCAATTTTTGACAGAGCTAGAGACCTGGATATTCAGAGGGCAGACGAAAGGAAAGAGAAACGTGCAAAACTTAGGGCAGAATCAGACGAAAACACCCAAACACTACGTTGAACCCTACTTGACATTCAAGAATGAGCCGATTGGACAGGACTCAAGGACGGAAGTAGCAAGGAGTCCTCAAATGAAAACGTGGACAAACTCTATTTTGCTGGGATCGCAGGGTTGAGGCCAAACAGGTAGACTGCGCCTGCAACTCTGAAAGAAGCACTCGCCAGGGAGGACATGTCTCACTGGAAAGAGGCTCTCAAAGATGAACTGCAAAGCCTTTCAGAAAACAGGGTATATGAAGTCGTTCCCATACCGAAAGGGGAAAAACCTATCACCTCAAAAATAGTTTTCCACATAAAACTTGATGGAAATGGCAACATCGAATGACACAAAGTTTGCATCATTGCACGAGGATTCACACAAGTTGAAGGAAAGGATTATACAGAGGTTTTTGCTCCAGTCGCAAATCTTGAATCGGTTCGAATCATATTGGCACTCACAGCAAAATACGACCTCGAACTTGACCAAATGGACGTCTCCACAGCCTATCTAAATGGCAAACTCGACAAAGAACTCTACATGTCTCCTCTTGACAATGTACCTATTCCCATCGGCCACTGCTGGTGCTTACAATGATCCATCTACAGCTTGAAGCAAGCTGGAAGAACTTGGAGCCATACGCTAGATCAACAGTTGAGAGCAGAAGGTTTCTGTCATCTAGATGTGGAAATGTGCCTCTATGTGTTCCATCGAAAGAAAGAAGAAATGTGCTTTCTTGTAGTCTATGTCGACGATCTTCTGCTGACAGCCACGTCAAGAACATTCATGGAGGAAGTAAAAGGAAAACTTTCAAAAATGTTCAAGATGCAAGACCTGGGACCAGCTTCCTTTATACTGGGAGTCCAGATACAGCACGATTGACAAAAACGAAGGATTGCACTGTTGTAAAAGGCTTACACAAACGTCATTCTCAAAAGATGCAGAATGTTTGACTGCAACCATACAGACTCCCATGATACATAACCACAAGCTCACCACCAAGGATCCTACAGATAACACTGTAACCTTCAAGACAACTATCGGAAGTCGCACTATTTCATATGCCAGCGTCGTGGGATCATTGATATATGCCACCCTTGGAACACGTCCAGATATTTTGTACGCAGTTGGTGTTCTGGGACGTTTTTCAGCAAATCCAAAAGGATGCCACTGGGAAGCAGCAAAAAGAGTATTATGATACCTAAAGGGAACGATCGACATGGAACTCTGCTTCGGTGAAAAAGGCATTGCGACCGACACAGAGTTTGGATGCCACCTACCATACCCAGTAAACATTATCTAAGTAGGACACCAGATGGGCGTCAACTGGGGACCTAACTAGATAGGATAGGCACTAGGTACTCACATCATGAATAATTCACAAGAATTCACCCTGGGAACTTCAAACTTACAAGTTTTTATGAGGCTCTGTGGGTGACTACATACGCATGGTGTCCTACTTAGATAACATTTACTGGGTATGGTAGGTACACCACGCAATCACTCACGTGACGCCGTCAACGTCAATGCCACCACACCCGCTGACATCATTGCCAATGGCGAACAATGGAAACTCGTCAAAACATGTGATTTTTTTTTTCATTTCTTTCAGGTATCTTTCCAATATCAATGTAAAATAATATGAAAACAATAACAAAAAAATAGCTATGAAATACGCCTTCGTGCATTGCCTACTCCGAGTCATCATTGACGAATTTGGAGCTCACCACCCTCCCCTTTCTTTGCCTCTTACTGGGAGTGATATTGTCCTTGTTGGAGTCACGTTTTCGCTTAGTCGATACCCTACTCATCTCTTCAACAGCCTCGGATTCGCTGTTGACCGTTTCACTGCCAGTGGTGGAACTTTCATCATCGTCACTGCTGTGCTCGATGTTGCTATTGCGTCTATACGGACCATGGGATTTTCCTTTGTCAGAGCGTTCTTTGCGTTTCTGGAACACATGAAGTGGTTTAGTCGCAACATTCTTTCTCTCATGCTAACTCCATTACCTTTGGGGTTTCATCCAATTCATCCAAGGCCTGTTTCCTGTCTTCATATTCTTCTTGAGACAGCTTACAAAAGTAGCACCGTAGACCTCTTTCATTCTCCTCACGATCTAATCGCACCTGAAGCCGTTCCAAATCCCCAATTGCATTCATCGCAGCTGGGGAATGGAACTTATTAAATGGCCACCCTTCTAGCTTCACACAGTATCTATCCACAATAGAAGACTCGTAGCTGGCGTATGACATTGTAGCACTACGATCCTTGGTCACAGCGCCTGTAAAGCCATCAATTTGGAGAAGCTGTAATTACTGTATACATACGTAGTTTGTCTTGGATTACTTTGACACAATGTGCCTTCAATAGCTTCACCCGTTCTTTATTTGTGAGTTTAAGACCTAGATACAAAATGTCTTTGGGAATTTATGATGTATGACAACCGACAAACACGTACCTCGGATTCCAGACATTGTGAATCCCATGAATTTTGATGCTAATTCATTCTTCTGGAGATTATACACCATTTCCAGGAATTTATCACCAGAGTTGGATGCATAGACCATCGGATCATAAATAGCTTCCAGCGCACTTGGGACAATCACGAGAATAGCAGAAGACATGCATCGTGCTTCCAGGTCACTTAACTAATCAATAGTTGAGTGTATATTTAAGATCACCAAGTATGGTGACGTACCTCGTGTACAATCCTATCATATGTCTTCCGCACATTGAGAGCTTGTGCCGTTGGCAGAGCACGTACGCCTATTGTTGCACGTGCACAATGTTCATCCAAAATTTCACGCATAGTGTGTAGATATTCACTGCTCAGGTCTTTGTATTCAGTAGCATTGGCATGGTTCTTGAACTCTTGCAACTTCAAATTGTCGGCTTCTGGGAGATCTTGTTGCCTATGTTGGTAATGAAACCTTGTAGATATTTAAATGAACACATACCTTCATCTATATCCATATTCTTTACATGTTGGTATGCATTGTACACATTGCTTTTACGTGAACGACGCCCATATAAGGTGCCAGGATGTCGCATCAAATGTGCCTGCATCCACTTCAGAGACTTCTTGTGCTTCGTGGCTAGCTCTTGGGCCTTCTCATTTTGGAAGTCCCAAAATTCTTGAATATTGTTAGCGATTGCTTCTCTAGTAGCTATGCCAGCCAAAGCACGCCATTTCCATTCTTCAGATGAGATGACTTTACAGTTAGAGTATGTTTTCATCCTGCGATAATGACGTTGGGTGAGATTGAGGTATGCACTCATCTTGAGCCTCGAGGGTGTTGGGAAAGGGATCTACAGTCCAACAATCACGTGACCAGTCAACAAACAATGTCAGTCCACATTACAAATACATCCCTGAAACCATTTGTGTCCAATGGACAATAGGTTGGAGTTTTCATTACTGAAATTCCGGTGTTGATACAATTTTTTCACCACCATAACTACCCAATCTGTTGCAGGTTTTAGTAGTTCCTCATCTGCAGCATCACTCCTGCTCCTTTGCCCTTCTAGGGCTTGGCACTGTACCGTATACAGGTATGGCCGTATATCATACGGGTGGTTTATGGGTGTCGCTGTAATGTATCTGTACCAAAGGTGAGGTGCCAGAAGGCCCGACAGTACATATACAACCACCTGTAGTCATCCGCATGGGTATGGGTAACCCGTGCGGGTTATGGGTATGGGTACCCACGTGGCGCTGGGATGCACATGGATGGTGAGGGTGGCCATTATGACCTGCGTGACCAGGTCCTGCTCTTGTGGCCCTCTCCAGACATGAAATCATGGTCAATGCTACTGGAATTGGTATTAATATTATCAATAGGAGTGGCAGGTGGTGGGTACAGCCACAAAAATCAACACAGAACATGTCAATCTAGTATACTGTGATCTGAGGTATAGATAGTGGTGGATAAGTACTTGTTCTTTACTCAAGGATGAAGACAACTTACACTATCATTAATATCTGGCTGGAGAACCCTCAGACTGGATGCAGAGTCACATCCAGTCTGAGGCTTCTTCACTTCATGGTCCAAGTGGTGTGAGCCTGGTCAAATACCCATGCGTGTATGTAATTAAGGGCTACCTTGGAGACTATTTTCAAAGGCTTGTTAATTGTCCTCAGAGTGTCACTCAGCAGCCAATTCTATGAGATAAGTTCAGAGACATAGGCAGAATATCATAAACTCACAAACAGCTGAGTTTGAAGCCCTTGAGCAGAAATAAAGTTAACAAGAAATACTAGGAGAGTAAATCTGTGCATGACAAGCTCTGAGGGGCTTAGATTGTCCTAGTAGACCACAGTTCGAAGAAATGAGTGCAAGTGTGACATAAATGTCACACTCAATATGGACACTTGTTTCTGGCAGCAAGCTGCATTGGTGACCCTCACAGCTCTGTGGGAGTTATAACCTCTAAATCTGAAGGTATATAATAATTAGCAATAAATGAGTAAGAAATTTGGAACCATTCCAAAAATGATGTTTTTGAAATAGTGACACATTGGACATCATGTGAAGATTATGAAACGGCAATGGATATTTTTGGGTCCACATGAACTGTCTTCAACCAAACAGGTTTGTTTGGGAATCTGAAGTTCAAATGACATGTAATTGAGGTTTCAAATTGTGGGACACACAGGACCATTGCCTATATGACATGTCTATTACCACTTTACTGGGATGAAACCTGGCATGAGCTGCACGGTTTCCTGATGTCTCACAGGAAAATTGAATTTTATTTTTTAAACTATTCATCAAGTGCTAGTCTCAGTACACCTTCAAACACCTCGTCTATCATGTTTTCGTCATCTTCATTTGAGGAAATATCAGCATCTAGTGGACCTGCTAACCCTACCCCATCATGGACTCCAGTTCCTAATTCTCCTGTATACCCCCTCAGTGTATAAACACGATTGAGACTGACCTGTAGATTGGTATTAATTCATCCACGTTCATCTGCATAACTCTGGAGCACAGTGGTGAGCAAAGGATCTTGGCCCACAGATCGCTCAACTGCCTGCTCGAGTTCTTTTTGTTCATCTACAAGCCAGGTTTCCAACCTCTTTATCTCAATATTCAGACGTGTGATCTCCTCCTCGGCCTGAACCATCTTCAAGTGGCAGATCATTGCCTCTTGGTTTCTGGCATCGGCCCATGCCAGGTTTTGTATGTCCTCCCTTGCCCCAGTGCGTAACAATTCAAATTCTGCAACTGTAGTGTATTCAAAAATCTGTGCCCAGGTAAGTTTGGGCCGAGGGGGGTCAAGGGTGAGTGCCGCCGTGTTGTATGATGCCAGGGCCTGTTGGATTGCTTTGGAGCGACTCTTCAGTGCCTTGGATATGTGAGTGCGTTGTTTGTAGCCTAGGTTGAACTGCCAGCAACCTAGATAAATCCATCACTGATGAACAGACCTGTCTGTGACACATTTGCTTTGGTGAGTTCAAAGAGCCTCTGCACGACAAGACCCTCAAGCTTGTCAACTGCACGTTGATACGACCGAATACAGACATATTCCGTCACACGCTGATACTCGGACTGTCAGGGTGCACCAACATCTAAGGACTCCTCAACCACCTGTAGCTCATTTTGGAGAAATAACACACCTTCCCAAGCATCGTGAGTCACCTGTCGCATGCAGGCCTTGCTCTTAGTACCAATGGCTTCCCCTGAGAGTTTCTGGGAGCTTTCCCAAAGATTTCTGCAAAATCAGGGATCAGTCAGCCTCAGAATCAACCATTGAAAGGAACAAAGTAACCGTGCAGCATTGTATTTGTCCAATAACTCAACATATTCAACCCCGAGGACATCTGCTTCAGGTTCGGAATGTTTGGAATTGAGGTAATTGTGCTCTTGTTGAAGCCATTCTGCACATTGGGCCTCAGAGACTTCCCTACCAGAAGTCAGGGATTTAATTTTATTTGGCATGTCCTGGAGAATTTCTAAGGCTTGCTTATAGTTATTAAAAAGGAAATGACCTAGTATTAATTTCAGTTCTTCAATAGATAGAGATATTATTGAGGCATTTACCCAGGTTCTCGTACTTGTCAGTGTCCCATTGCCAAAAGTACATGTCAATGAATTGTCACCGATGATATGGTGTAGAATGGCATGTGAACCATGCCACAGCATTGGACCCAGCAAAGATGCATTCACAAGTTTCCAGATCCTCGAGGCCAAACCCACGAGACATCAGGATGTGGAAGCTGAGTTGGCACAACCAATTGTGTGCGTGTCCGTGAAATGCAGGTACCACCATTTTTAAGCCCAGTTCGTGGGCCTTCTTTCCTAGAGAGCTTCTCATTAGCATACCTGTGAATGAGCATGTGATGTTATAACTGAGTCCTAGACCCTGGGGCAAAACCTCCAACAAGTGGGATATTGTCGCCAGAGGGTACTTTGCCCTGACACAGGGTTTAATGATAGGTTAGATTAAAATTGAAATGAAAGCCATCACTCACAATTCCCCACTGCGCATCATGTCGAGAATGGTCCAGATAGTGCCATGGCGGCACACTGAGACAAATATGCCTGTCTCGGCAAAAGCATTAAACATCCCCTTGAGAGTGTCTGCCATAGCCGCCCACCACCGGTCAGTACACATTGTGTGATCACTGTGCCCATCAGTAGGATCACCTTTGATTTCCACCTTGATATCAAATGTAAGTTGAGGTCACATAGTCATTCAAGAGCAAGAAACATACCTCAGCATGGTCTGGCCTTTGAACCTTGCATCTAACTTTGTCTTTGAATTGATCTACATATTCTTGGAATAAAAAGTAGTCACTGTTGAAAACGAGAGGGTCAGTCATACGATCAGTTTGGAGAAACCACTTCAAGCTATTATTGCCATCTAAGGCACCCAATATTGATGGATAGAGTTTGGCCTCCCTGGCAAGCTTCACAACAGTTTCAGTTGGCTAAAAATAACAGTCACCACATCATTAATACCATGCCTTATACTGACAGGGGGGGCATGCATGACAGATGTGCCAAGTCGGAGAATCATGATCCAATTCAACTTTCATTGCATGGTCGACCCGCCGGACGATCTCAAGGTAAATGTCAAAGGCATCAGAGAATTTATCTCAGAGAGAGTGATTATAGTTAATCTACAGTAGAGGTCAGTGAAATAAATGTGAAGCGAAAAGAGATGCAACTGACATTTGATATGTCACACAGCACCTTGACCCATTGCTGTATACTGAACTGTGGACAACAGAGTCGGCACCGACAGTACAGTGCGAGAGTGGCGAGGGGGATAGTGAGAGTTGGCTGAACTGGGGCTGTGCTGAGTACACCGTCAAGGATAAGTGTCTGATTAATGTAGTCATGGCACTCATCCTGCCTCAGGGTTTGCGTGGCATCATAACCTCGGGTAAATGACTTAGCCAATGACTGAGATAATAAATCAAAAGCTTACCTTCCGTGCCTAACACAGGTATCTGAAATATATTGGTGTTCTCGGGAATGGGATGGTCACAAACAGGTCCATATTGTCATTGCATGAAAGCATCCACCAGGGCTGAGATTTGCCCATCCCATGCTTGGCGACGGACACTAACCCTTTGCTGTCCGTTGGGTCTGTAGGATTGTTGCCTTTTTCTGTGTTGCCTTTTTCTCAAAGAAAAAGTTTAAGTGATAAAATTATTGAACGTAAGGAGAAAAAAAAACCTGGCAAAAGAGTCCTGGGCCATGTCAATAAAATGGAAAAACTCTCCCCCCTCGTGGCTCGGATCAACGTGCACTTCTGCAGCAACATTGGGGAAGTCCATCGGAACGTCCTCCCAGGGCTCTGCATCTTTGATCAACTGTTCATCGATCCCGACCATATTCCCGGTGTCCAATGCAACACGTACGGCAGCTCAGCGTGAACTCGCAGGTAAGGCTAAACAAAAACAACTACTATTACAAAAATATAAATGAATTTAGCTGAGGGCACACCTTGAAGTTTGGCATGTCAAACCTCTTCCTCCAATTGTCTCTGCAAAGGAAGCTGAGAGTTGGGAATATATTGGATGCTGGGGGAATGTCCAGGGCGACGTTCGCCAACATCCAAGGGTGAGCGTCACCATCTTCCCAGACAATGGATCGTTATGCCATGACTGGCACCTAGAGACACACACTTGATGGTGAAGCCTCAACCGCATGTCATTCTGGTGAGTACTACAGAGTAGTGAGTCGGACTTTGGTAGGTCACGTGCCTGGTAATGAGAATGCGCTTGCCAGCGGCGAGGAGCCTGATGCGCATATGACACATTTGATATCAGATTCGGGTTCTATGTGAAGAAAAAGCCTCATGTACAATTTTTTTGCATGAAAAAATATTGAGTTTTGGTCGAGAATGTTGTGCTCGTCGGTGACGAGCACGACGTTCTCTTGACCAATTCAGCATGGTGCTGCATTTGTGGTACGCACCTGTACAGCATCCATTTGAAAGCCAGTTAGACCAGGACCCCACATGTGTGGTCTCGGTCTAACTGGCGGAATATAAAGAATTGAGTTGTGCTCGTCATTGCCAACGACGAGCACGACCTGCCACAGTCGATTTGATGCTGGATTGAGATTCCTCTCTACAAGAGGATATTTATACAATTTTATTTTGTATTTTAATTCGCACTTACAAGGTGGTTGTGGTGCTCGTCATCGCCCATGGATGGCGAGCATGCATGCGCTGGCACCGTTGATATTGCTGGGGAGTGGAGTGCCGGTCACCCAAAGGTGTTGACGCCAGCTGACACAGCTCCGTCGACTCTGTGGACTCCGCTTATGGAGTCCTGGAATGACACAGCGGAGGTTTCAATATTTAAACTGGGTTAGAACTTGAATTTGAATGTGTAGTTTGTACAAAATATTTAATTTGCTATTGAAACAAGAATATAACTTGAAGTTCTAATGTCAAGCTAAATGGTTATTATTATTTGAAGTTTTCCCTGCAATATAGTATGAACTTAAATGAAATTGATAATTTCAAATTTAGGTCAAGATAAAACTAATAATTGAACTACAAATATTAACCATAATGTTGAATCTCGTTCGAATTTGAAGTAAAGAGTGGATTATAATATAATGTAATATTTGAAATACTTATGAAAGTTTAAATTGGTTTTCTAAGGGAGTTTTAACCTCATATTTAATTTAGTATTAGAATGCCAAATAGTACTTCATATCCTCAATACATGGTTAAACGTGTCGCCCTGTCGTCACCTGATCATCACCCGATCGTCGCCCGGTCAGTGCGTGAGTGTCACACCAAGCGTGGAAGAAAAAAAGGGAACAAAAATTCTTAGAAACTTTATGTACAGCTCAGCTACTACCAGTGATTAATCACGGGATAAAGATCATACAACGACATGCTCAAGAGATATGGGCCAGTGAGCATAGTGGCTCACCACCCAGTCTACTTCAATGACCTTGAGTTGACCAGAGAGCTTGGGAGAGTAAAGCTTCGTGGGAAAATGAGCATAGGGCTTAAACAGATCAAGCACGTCACCTATCGCACACTCCTGGCATTTCACAGCAAAGAACAGGTTCTCTTCTTGGTAGAAAATGTGTTGGATGGATCCAGGAACCGGTGATGAGTTCTTGTTACCGCCAGGGTAGAATTGTACTAAGCTGTTGCCCAAATGTGCAGTTGATGTGGCGTACACAACACCATTGTGTTTAGCAAATGCTCGCAACACACCTCAGCACTGCTTCGCAACAACTCGCAAATCTTCAGGGAAAGTCTTGGATTGAAGGGGAGTATCATCTGCGTCATCTTGTGTACCAGCATACTGGTAACCCTTTTGTGAATACACCTTATCAAATAACTTCTTGCACTCCGTGAGAGCAGGGGGACAATCGGGCCTCCACTAACGATGTAGTTTTGCACCTCTAATAAAAGCTTGGAGCATTGTGGTCTCCAATTCCCCTGCACACGAGTCAGCAAGACTGATTTAGACTGGCCATATTCTTACCAAATTTATGGTTGCTGGGCTGCCACTGTAGGATTCCGATGAGGCACTCAAAAGGAAAGCACCACCAAGAATGTACAAGGCCGAATAGTCCTAGAAAATCGTAGATATGGAGTGCCATGTGGTGACTGGTCATATGCTTGATGGTGGGGTGAATTTCTTTCAAATCCTTTATGTATGTTGCCATGTATGAGCGGTATGAGGACATGCGAGCTTTTGTCATGGTCCATATGCAGACAAGGCAAACAGCAGAGAAGAGTGTCATTGTATGATCCAATGTTGCTCTCAATCTTCTTGCTGTTTTGGCATCCTGGTGCATCGTACCAGCTCCCCATAAACTGACGAGGGAGAGGGGAAGGTACATGGTAGACAGAGTATGCCATTCATTGGCTTTGAGTGTCCCGGCTGCCGACTCGCCAAAGTTGTAGGGCATGGAATTGAGCCACAAGGGGGTCAGTGTTTTTCAAGACATCTCGCTCCATAACAGCTTGGGTGGTCAGTTTTATTGGAATATGTCCACCAGACATGGGTTTTCCACGGTGCTGAGTGAGCAGTTAGACGTGAAGTGGATGGCTGAACATGGTTAAACTCATCCATTGTATCATCGCTTTTGAATAGTCAGCTTTTTAAAGTCGTTTCATGGGAAATGTACATCCCAAATCTTGGCAAACAAATTTCAGTGGGCCTAGGTTGTGCTTGAGAAGGTTTTCTCGCAGCATGTCGAGCCCTTGTTCTTGAGTTTCTCTGTTTGATCCATAGATGGGATCCAAAAGAAGCGCCTGTAGCTTTTCAACTTGTTTGATCTCCTTGGGCATCATGTTGATCTCAGTAGTATCATGAGAACCTAATTTACTGAAAGTATGCACGAACGCTGGCTCAAGGGTAAGCCTGACTTTTGCTGCTTTCATGGATAGTTCTAAGGCATCGCAGACATGACCTTGCACGACTCTTTCAAGGATGCAATGCATTGAGTCTAAAACCAATTGCTGAGTGGGGTCCTAGTAAGGTAGACGCCAAAGTTAAGACCAGCGGATACCATGTTCTTTGAATAGTGTCTCCTGATCTTTATTAGTGGGTGCATCCCTCCACTGTACCACAATGCGGCACATCTCTTGGGTATTGCATCGCTTCCATGTCTCAAAGTCTGTTCTGCATCAAGTAGATAAATGGACGCATTGACAAACTGAACAATAATTGTGAGAACCATGAGAGGCGAGCTGGGCCGCTTTGCGGGCCCCGGGCAAATCGCAGACGGTGGTAGCAACTGCACTATGGGTCATGCGACCAGATGGGCACATAGCTGTCTTTGAAAACCAAACACCTCTCTGCCACGAGAGTGCTAGGTCATCCACAAGAGGCCGCATATAGTGGTTGATGGCCGAAAGTTGAGGTTCTCTAGGACCATTGATTATTCCCGCAATGTACATGTTTTCAGGCTTATAGCAGATGCTGAGGGGGAGATTCAAGCACGCCATAGAGATGATACCACAAGAAGTGGAGGGACCGCAAATACGCATACCCTCCGGATTGAAAAATCTATATTCAAGCTGAAAAGAAGTCGTCCTTCTCCTTTGGGATGGTCTATGAACAAAGTTTTATGTGAAGGGGTAGACTCTGGGCCCTCAAAAGTACGAATAAAATTGGCCTCAAAAACATTGGTCACAAAGGTTGGAGGGGGCCATTTCAGGTCTTCCATGGTTCTGTCGCAAGTGTCATCGATCATTCCTTTGATATCCTTTTGGGAGAGAAGTTCGGCAACACAATCAAAGAAACTGTAATATGCAAAGGGTTTGATCGGAGTAGGTGGTGAACCATTTTTTGAATGCTGTTGCAACAGAAGCTCATTGCATTCTTCAGAATCGGGCGTGGATCTATGGCTGCATCGCTCAGGATAAATAGCAATTGTAGAACCCACTCTGTATTCAGGTTTGTATGTAAAAAGACATGTGGGGCAAACAGCATAAATAGTAATGCGGCCGTCTAAATCGAACCTTGAAAGGGCTGTAGCAACTGTCTTAGGAACTTGGACTAAGACATTGGCCTAAGGAGGATCTAATGTACCATGCTTATTTCTCCAAGTGAGAGATAGGAGGACAGACGTGATCCCCAAGATAAAATCTCCTGCACGGCAACTAACACCCATAATGATGGTGCAAACGACTGCAAGGAACATTGTGATTTGAGCCACTTCATCCGAGCGATCAATGGGTGATGCGAGAAGATGGCCACTATTATATCGAATGGGCTCAAATGACTCTTGTGGTGTGCCTGCTCGTATCTCAGTGATCCACGCCTCTAAACGAGTCAGCCCTTCCTCAAGCTCTTCCTTCCTTTCATCAATGCTGGGTGTACGATGGGAAACACTCCTAACTATAGCACAAAGTCCAGTGACTTCAGTCTCAAGCTCACGGACTACATTGTCAGAAGGTGGGTTTTGAAGCCTGCCTTGGCATTCCACCATACGTAGGGAAACAGCATGCAACCGTTGTAAAACTTTTGTTGTATGACGATTGTGTTCCTTCTTGGCAATATTACCACTGTACATATGAGATCGCGGCTCTGACAAACCATGGGGTACGTCTTTAATGGCGGCATGTTCTGATAAAGAGAGATGATCAACAGCCGCTACGAGGTCATCAGCAGGCAGTGTATTGAAATCAGGGAGTTTCGAACTTCGAGATTGTTGAAATGCATTTCTCAAGGCCCAAAGTGGACTAGGTTGGGAAGAAATGTCAGGGCCCTCATCCATCAAAGTGAGGGCCATCACATGTGCAGCAGCAGCATCTATCTCTTCTTGCATTTGAGAATCTTGTGTGAGCCTTGCCTGCACGCTGGCCAAATGGGATCAGATATGGGTGGCAGGGAATTGCTTCCCACAGGGGTCAGATGTCCTGCATTGGGCACATAAGCAACGGACAGAGCATTCACAAAAGGGCATTCTCTGGAGGGCCGTGTCTAGAAGGCTTGATGGGAAAGGTGGGTGATTTTGGAGAAACAGCAATTTCAAGGGGAAAATATCGCTAGAGTTGTTACTCACAGCAAGGGGAAGATGAAAAAGTCACTAGAGTTGGTAGCAGACTATAGAAAGGATGAATCCCCAGGGTTGATACCCACAGGAATATGAGACGACAAAGAGAGAAATCCCCAGGGTTGATACCCACAGGAATATAAGATGACGGAGGAGAGAAATCGTCCCGTGGTTGATACCTTGGTGACGGTGTAGAAGAAAGGCAGTAGGTGCCTTACACAAGCATAAATTAACACGACTTTAGCACTGAAGCTGGCTTTGACCGATCATGGGACTTTAGCACTGAAGGCGGCTTGTATTCTTGCCTTTGTCCTTGAGGTATCAACCTCAGGGATGATCCTCCCTTCTTCCATCCCTTCCTCCCTCCGGTCTCTGGGGTAACAACCCCGGATACTTTATCATCTGTGGTACCATCCTCCCCTTCTTCCATCCCTTCCTCCCTCCGGTCTCTGGGGTAACAACCCTGGATACTTTATCTTTGACTCTGTGGTACCAACCAGTAGAGTCGTTATCTCCTGTTCTCTCTTAGTCTGGTATCTTTGACTCTGTGGTACCAACCAGAGTTGTTATTTCCTGTTCTCTCTTAGTGTGGTGATCAACCCTGGAGACAAAGATCTCACCTTTGTCCCTGACACTGTCAGCCTATAATGATATGTACATAGCAGGTGTCTCACAACAATATTATAGCTTTCACTTCAGTTCCTTCATCTATCGCCCGCCCCCATCGCCCGCCTTGGTCGCCCGCTTCTATATTGGCTACCATAGCCTGATCCTGCATGATAAATGATCCCCAGTTCTTAACATCACAACCTCTACTTTCGAAAGGAACCTCACGTGGCGTTGGAGACATCTTAACTGCAGTTCTCACCCATGCGAACTATAGCATAAATGTGAATGATGTCCAGTCATTATCGACAGCCCCAGACTCACCTCGGTGTTCTGATAAAGGAAGGCCATGGAGGCGAGAAACATCCCTAATTTGAACATTGCTTCTATCACAACTATGAGTTTGCAGACTTTCCAGGTGTTGTTTGCTCTCGCAGTTACCTTTTTCTGAGTCCAGAGAGAGATGTCTATGTTGCTCGTGTTGCTTGAAAATGCACAAAGAATTACAGTACTCCCTTTGGTTTCATGCGTCTATAAATATGGATGAAGCTTGAATTGAGTAAATTAATTGCCTTCTTACCACCACAGTCTGTACCAGTCCTTTATTGGCAGAATAGTTCAACGTTGTTATGAGTCTGCCACTCTCCCTTTCAAAAAGATAGACAATGCCATGATGGCTTCCCCTGACAATAATTTGGGAGTCTTCCCCGAAGGTCACTTGTTTCGGTACTCTTTTCTTGGGAATCCCAGTTGGTAAAGTGCGAATATGAGCTCCATTATTCAATTGGTGGATGTCAAAACCATCGGTTGCATTGTCGACGATGAATTGGTTATACTTGACGCTTATATCGGCATGGCCACTGCAAGACTATCAGTGACAAAGTGTTTGAGTATGGCAAGCTACTCACATCATTTTGCCTGTATATTTACTGGACAATATCTTCCCATCGTCCCCACGCAGTGTGTGCCTGTCACATAGTTAATTGTGATCCTAAACGAACACCTGGCCCCTTACCATTGACCATTGTACATTCCAAACACATAGAAGTCTTGGGCTGTGTTGTCAACAAAACCCAAGGATTTAGGCACAGTGCTGTCCAACTGCACAGAAAATAGTGGCCGCAGTCCTTCGTTTGAGTCGAAATTCCAAAATTGTACAATACTATCTCTTGTACCGATTGCGATGCGTCCGGACGCATTGTTACACGTGATACACGTGATTTCACAACCTTTTCCAATTCGGTTACTCCACACTTCTTTGAATTTTCCCTGTGCCAAACTTGAGGATGTGATGTTGAGGCCAACAAAGCCACGTACCTCCCTCAGCGTCTGGCTGCAATATACTAAAAATCCTAAGCCTGTACCATAGCACAGCATCTCTCGAGTAAGGTCTCGTGGCACCCACGTCATGCAACTGACTTGTCCACGCACTCCGTACTGTGGACGTGGGAATCCAAGCTGTGCTAAGGTCGTCATATCCCATAGTCACACCCCATCCAAGCCTCCCCAGGTCACATTAGCGCCACTGATCTATCCCGAAACTTGAAGGAAGAACCTACCACCACTTGCGAGCAATTTGCCATTCTTTGCAACAGGCAAGTACATGGATAGCATCAGTGTGGCCTTTCATGCATCCAAGAAGATGAACCTGTGTGAATGAAGTAGGTTATTTGTGAAAATAGTCATGCAGATAATCAAGTGGGTTCTTTGTTTTTCACTTCCTTGGCCTGACAGTTTATTTATTTGCAAGCATAGTAGTGTGCCAAGCGTTAATGTGAGACAACAAGGAATTGATATTATAAG
>MU134453.1:140632-195614 GCA_015039355.1 Ramaria rubella
ATGATGATAATTACTATATATATATATATATATATAATTCCCTTAATATTAAAGAAATGTAGTATTGTCAATCCTTTTAGTCCACTTATTTTATTATTGACGAATCCAGAAGTCTATACCGACTAGTTGTTTTTAAACGAATGGTTCTTCACTTGGAACGTTTAATTTCAAACGTTCAGCACACTGAACGCTCACAGTTTTTTGTCGGTCTCAATTTTCGGACCCCGACGTGGGTGGAGGACGTGGATAGACCCGGAGGGTGTCCGGGTCTTTTTTATGATATTTATCGATTTTTAATCATCATTAAGTGGTTTTACACTTTCGTGTTCGACCACTCGGTGTATATACCACTCACCAAGGGGATGAGTCTTAACTAGTGTTCGTAGACGAACTTTATATTATATCGAGTACTACGCACCCTGACGTTCAACGAGATGGTTTACCTACTGGTGTGACGTCGGCGTTTGTAAGTACATTGTGGGATGTCAAGATCCACGTAGAAGATACTTCTATAGACTCACAAAAGACGTGGATTTCGTATACGACTTATAGATACTTGTGTATCATCATGATAGTGGAGAAGTGATGTGATCCACGACCTACACATTCCCAAAATGTGAATCTGACACTAATAGTGTGTTCGAGCATCTTGGCAAGGTTTGTCAAGAATAATTCGTCGGACACTATCAAATGTTAGTTCACCACTTCTTGGATTCCAAGAAGGGTACGATATTGATGATGTCAACACCTGTGTATACATGTGTCGATATCGTTACTGTATCGGATACGAAGATATCATGAAGAAATATATGAACACATATGATTATATATACAATATATATAATTCCCTTAATATTAAGGGAATGTCCTACGGAGTTCGACCATGACCTGGGTAAACCTCTTATCGTGTTCACTCCAAAAATACTTACATTTTTATACTATGTACTAGGTCATAAGATTAAAGGAATTTAATTCCGAACTTTAGTAGGTCTTGTTTGTAGAGAGTAACCAAAACAAGTACTTGGTAGACACATACGTCAGTGCACTGGTGTGAGGGACTAACTTTTTATACAGGACTGTAGATGTTTCGTAAAGTATCGTCCATTTTAACGACTCTTAACTGTATTCACAGTCTTAGCACTATTTTCCCAAGTTTTATTCTATAGAGGTACATAAAGAACACTTTTCAACATTACTGATTTACAGCCACTAGCGGATTACTTTCAGCCACTAGTATGGTTACTATCATCACCCTCACGTTATTTCTCAAATGTGGGTTACTTCTGAGAGTCTCGGGTATCAGCTTCACATGATCATTTATTTCTCTCACTCCCATACATGATCATCAAAGTACTTGCTCACCATCTCAGTTTGGAGTTCGAACCACTAGCGACTACTGTCGCTGTGTGACACTTTGATCAAGGTCAGACACATTCACATTGTCACTGAAAATCCACTCTTCAGCTGTCAGCGTTGATCGTGTCAGTTCTAGTAACTATCATCACCTCTAAGAAGTCTCGTTTCCATCTCCTATGTTCTCTGTATACTATTAACTTGATCTCTCGTATGTACGTAGCGTGTTTGATAAGTTCATTTCGTCTGTGGCCTACGTTCACGTCTCGGTTCTGTTTACTAGCCACTTTGCTTGACTGTTTACGCTGTTCTTGTCTATCACGTATATACGTCTGTTTCCCTTGTTTTCCTTACGTCCCGCTTGTTCATTTGATGATCACTGGTATCTCATTTTCTCATTTAACCGGTGCCTGCCTACTTAACTGGGGTTCTTAGGAGAAAGGTTACAACACACTCACTTATAGGGGTAAGCGACTTACGTACTTCAGTTGGGAACGACTCCTAAACGAACCCTCGATCTGAGGTCCAACTACCGTTACTAACCATCTACTAAGATGGTTCATGGTTCCTGAGTAGGATGAGACGAGATTTCACACCTCGGTGTCCCAGGTGCTCTCTTATAGGGATGAGATACTACCGGGTACCCCACCCTCTTACGTCCCAACAGGCCTATTCTATACATTGTGTACGCTACTGTCACAGGTAAACTGCTCACTAGCCACTTCGCTGTAACAGTCACTGTTAGTAATAACTGTAGCGACTCCCTTCCTTGTATGGGTCTCTTCCATCATAATCAACCCGTCCTAGTGCTTATAACACATGAGTTATAAGTCTAGTAGTGTTATTCTATGGGAACATTGTATATAATATTAGTCTTAAAAAAATTACAAGATCCTTGTTGTCAAACTGGAGTTTGTTCGGACCTCTGAGAGTAGAGGTCACTTACGAGACTATATAAAAAAGACCTCGTAAAAAATATTAAGAATCAACCGTCAATGTAATGATATGTATGGATCGTACCATTATATGTTTTTAAAGCATTCCTTTACTAAACTGGTAGGGGTTTGTAGGGTTATTGGATTATGGGGATCTAGGGGACCTCTACTCCACCTCGAAGCTTCGAACTCGGATTGTACGCACAACTCGCACACTCGAAAGTTCAAGGCGAACACACTCCGAGTCCTTATAAACTGGCTCGACAGACCCCAGACAGTGTCCCCACCCTTGGCCCAAACTCGTAAGGCTTGCGGCCACTCTCGAGCTTTCCTCGACCAGTGTGTCGTCCCTAAAGTTATAAATTTGAGCCAAACTTAATGTTAAATTTACACATTTGATATAAAGTTCAAATTAATCTATAAATTTCGTTAGAATTTGAACTTCAAGTGTTACAAGTATCTTGTAATCAAACATAAAATTCAAAAGTAAAGGTAGAACGTTGTTAGATTTAGTGTATAATTTATAGTTTATGTCTGAATTAATGTTACAATCAGTGTCAAAGTTCATTTTTAACGACATTTTGAATCCTAATATAAGGTTCAAAAAAGAGTGACCCTTTAGAAGTAGTGTTAAAGTTTAACGTTGTCTTTAAAGACGTTTGAAAATTTAAAGTTCACTTTTAACCACAAGTTTATATCCTACTTTGGTTTATAACTTGAACTTCAATATAAGGTAGAAATTTCGTTAGCGGGCTAGTTACCCGCTAGTTACCCGCTAGTAGTGCTTAACCAGCGGACTAGTGGCCTGCTGCAACTCATGTCCATACTTTTTTTTGTACATTTGATGCTACCCTCTGACAGTTTCATCCGTGAGCGCCGTGTGGGCAATGACACGAAGTTAGTCACTCTCACACCGAAGACCTTGAAGTTCCGTGAGGAGGTTGGGCGTGGTAAGGAGTCCTGTCGAAATGGAGTCGCTTAGAGGAGGTTAGCTTAGACTTTGGTATGGAGCGTGTTGTTACAGGTTATAGGGTATAACTCCGACGTGCGTCGGGTAACGCTCACGAATCCGGTGGTACTCAGAAGTCTCGTAACGAGAAATAAGGGATTGTTTGATAATCGTACTAATTTTCTACACTATATATAAAGTTGTATGGTCATATATATGCTATCTGTGACGTTTACTCTAGGTAAAGACATAGTCTTTAAAGTAGTAGTATATTGTCACATGGTAGTCCTGTGAAGGTGCTCGCCGGTTCTCACTGTGACAACTCACTACCTGGAAGATTCCGCCGTTCCCGTGACTCTGAGAGTTAACGTTCAACGGTGTGTGTTACGGAGGAGCTTCCTCTCGGTGTGCCCGTGCACCGTCGGAATTTTTCAGTAGGGCCCGTGCACACATCCGCCGCATCAGTTGATCCAGGTCCTGTATAGCCCCACCAGATTTAGACTCCAGTATCACAAGGAAGTGCGGGAGTTGCAGGTGTCTCTAACCGAATCCTGGCCACACCCTTGACTCCCATTCCTTCCCTTCTGGTACTCGATGTTCTATAGCATGTTGTAGAAGTGCTATACCTGGTGTAACGTATGTTTCCGTGACATATCGTCAAAGTCGTAGAACCTACCGGTGTACGGTTTCGCTGTGAAGTTGTCCCAATCGTGACTCACATGGCTACTTTTTCTTGTGACACCTCAGCTCACAAACAAAGCAATGTGAGTTCAATTCGTGCCCTAACAGGACGTTCCATCAGGAGTCTTTTACACCCGAAGGCCCTAATTCCAGGGTTTCGGGGAGACTATAGACTCCGTCACGTATAATAAGTACTATAGAAGCATAGGCTATGTCTATGCTATAGTTGTGTACATATGTGTCCACAACTGTAATAGTTGTAGTGTGGGAATAACCTTAGGTTAGACACCACTTACTTTGTAACCATCACACACCACTTTATAGAACTGTTTGGAACAGTTCTGCTGAGCTCACGTGATAACCATAATTAAGTGTAAAAACCCTTACATTTGAACTAGATTTCTTCTCGTCGGAATATCAGAAATATCAGATGTTGGGATTCGGAGTTTGGAATTGGAAATGTACGGACATCAACTTCAACTTATAGGTTGTGCCCTCTTGGATCCTTCGTGTCCTGGTATTTCGGAGAATCGGAATATCAGAGAAGTTGGGGAAGTCTGTTAGATCCCATATCCGACTTCCGTTGTTCCAATGTTTTCCGCATTCCAACAAGCCCTTTTTCCACTTATTTCCAATATGCCCCCATTTATCATTCTTAGTCACAATTCCATCTCAATCTTATCCCCATACATCTTATCTCGATTTCTGTATTCACTCTGACTCCGGAACTCCGTATCACGCACCCTTATCTCTTCGTTTCCGATTTCCGGAATTCTGCATATGCCCTTAAATACACTTTTCTTCATTCAAGCTTCTTCAGCTTGTATATCTCATCATAACTCGTTATATCTCGATTATACTTGATATATCTTGTCAACTCCATATCACTGCATCTTTTATTATACTTCATCACCCCAAAGTTCTATCTGTAATAAAGTCTTATCCTATCAACGTTATTCGCTATTCCAAATTATTCTGACTCCGACATCTCCGACATTCCAAAAATCCAATTTTTTATTATATTCGCTTTTCAGTAAAGCTAAAATCCTTACTTGATATTCTTTATTGTTGCCCCTACCCCTTTTCTGCATTGGTTATTCTGATTCCCGAATATCTGACATCTTCCGCTCAACTCCAATAATTCTCAACTTACTATTTGTCACTGATCCCATCCAAATAGACCCAACCATCGGATTTCCGATAGTTCCATCCAGTCTTCAGTCTGAAATACCAGGGCACCAGAAATCCAAGAGGGCGCAACCCATAAGTTGAAGTTAACGCCCATATAGATCAGCTTCGGATCTCTGATTTCCAAATCATCTAATATTTCGCGCATTCCGAATATCGCAACCTTCTGATTTCAGTCAAGGAGAGTTCCGACCAAATCCGACCTAGCGTCCCAACCCAGTCCCTAACAAAGTCAGAGGATGGAAAGGATGGATAAGACTTAGAGACGGAGATGAGATGATATTGAGTCAAGGTAAATCAATATTCAAACTGAGGAACAAAGTACATGCAGAAGTTGTATGTAACGAGCAGATATGGTCCGAGTCGGAAAGATACAAAGTGCGGAAATCCAAAATGGAATGAGTATGGGATCAGAAGTAAGGATGGATATGGACATAAAACCAAAGACATAGATCTTGATAAGAATATCTAAAAATAGGTGGAATGGGGATAAGTAGAACAGGTAGAACAAATCAGAAAACATATTGGAAATGGATATTGGAATATGTCGGAGAAAGCGGAAAAGTTTGGAATGAATCAGGTTCTAACACTAACTGGATTACATCTGGAAAATCCAACCACTTCCATGAATTTCCCAGTGAATTTTCCCATGGGGAAAATTCTGCCATGCCTCCTGTGCCAGTGCCAAGTGGTTTCCGGAGGGTGGGACACCTGGGGCAGGTTGCACTCTTAGAGAGAGATGTAGAGACAAGAAAATTAACAGTTTGTTAAATGTTTTTCTCTGTGCAAGTGACTGTAGCCTGAGTGAGTTGATGTTGTGCAGAATGTCACAATTTTTACAAGTCCCATTTAATATTTCAAGTGGAGATTGGCTCTCTGCAACATGCATGCAATATTAGATATGACATAAAGAGACTGGTTTGAGTCTAGTCACTTCATGCCGCCACCGCATTATGATGTGCACAAAACTACCCTTAAGCGGATGGGAGTGCAATGTCGGAATAATAACTAGGGGATGTGGCAGGGGTCTACGGGAGGGTGGGAACGAACTGACATCATGCCAGACCGCAGCCGGGGCGCCAATTGTCCTAAAACGAGCTGGTCATTCCAGGACTCCATATCCGCTGACCCCTTGGTACGACAAGACACCACAGCTCAGTTAAATTACCTATGGACTCACCTCTTTTCCATGGAATTTTTCGTGGTATACCCTGAATGCGACGATGTTACCAGTTAGACCGAGACCACACATGTGGGGTCCCGGTCTAACTAGTACTGGCTTTCAAATGGATGCTGTACAGGTGGACCATGCGGTTGTCCCAGCAGTGCGTTCCCCTTGAAAGTTCCATACTTCCCCAACAAAGTCAGAAGCCGAAGCACAGAAACGCACACAGCCCACTCTCGACGTATGTGGTGGAAGGCAACTGCATGCTCCTTATTTCGGTGTTGGGTAATCGCAGCAGCACTGTCTCCAGACCATATCAGGCAGTCTTCGAGGAGCATAGGTGCAGACTGAGCCATCTTCAGCTGGGGAAATGTTGAACGTGGAGCCCAGCAGCGGCACAGTCATGGACTGCTATGTAAGCATCTCCTCACGTCACTACACTCCAGGTCCAGCTCAAGATGAAGTGTGGTTTACGGTTTCAATTCCACGTTGCTCCTGATACTGACCATACAGTGACCACCAGTGAGCCACATCAAGCTACAATCAGTGTCAATCACTGCAGAAGATGGCATTGTGTAACAAGTTATTGGAACATGTCTTTGCAGAAACCTAGACGACAGCCTGAACGACAACTCCCCATCGATCTCGACGCACACCCACCTCTGCACGCATGCCCTTCCCCTACAAAACATCTCCCTGCTCCCATTCACACACATCCTCTATCCCCCTCGCAAAAGACACACCCCTGGCTCCCTCAAATCCTCCCCTCGCATTTCCACCTGAAACTCCCCTCCCCATCTGCGCCTCTCCATCCTTACTCTTAATCCGCACCTTTGCACCCCTCCCTCGACAACCACAGCATCTCTTTAACACACCCTCCCGTGCCAAAGGACCCCCCCCCCAAACACGACTCACAAGCGTGCGTGTGTTTCATGAGGCTAATACTAACCATTCCCAGGTCCACCATCTCTAGCGTCTATGCCCTTGCTGTTGCTCAAATGTATGATCTCCACTGCTCCACCACATCGCCATGTTCCTGCTGCATACCCCCACTTCTTCTCCGCCTGACTGTGGTTCACAATGGAGGGATGAGGTAATAATGGAAGCGTAATTATCGGGTGGGAGTGCTCAGTGGAACAGCTGAGTTTGGTACTAACTGGGACGGGTCTTAGTGGAGGTGTATTCGGGCACAAGTTCATGAGATGGTGTGGCTGACATCAGTGCAGTGAGGTTGAAGCTTGGTGCATGTCCCACTCTTCCCTCACAGGCCTCACATGAATACACAATCGTGCAGACTGGCACCACGTCGTTTGGGATGCTCTCTACTTCTGCTCGTAACCCCCAACGCCTAGCTCATTGCAGCCCCCATGACAGTGTACACCCATATCCAAATCCACATCCACATCCACATCCACATCCACATCCACATCCACTGGCATGCCTCCGTCTGCCAACACGCCTGCACTCTTTACCCCATGTACACAAACGAGACTCCCTTGGAGACTGGACATGCTCGTACGCAGCACAGGATTCTCGCCCTACGACTTGCCCTTCACACCCCCTCCATCCCCGCGTGCCTGTGACAATCAACAGAAAAAGGATGGAAGCGGGGAGAGGGACTCCGGTCGCAAGAAGCGCCGCACGCGCCCGTACTCCAAATACGATGAGCAGCCCGCCTCCATAACCGGAACAACGACCACAACTACGCTCCCGCTCCCGACCCCAATGCTATACGACCTCCCCCACTTCCTACGTCGCCTACGTCGCGCCCCTCGTCCGATAGTGATATAGCGGCTGCTGGTGCTGGTGTGGAAGTGTGAGGTTGGAGTGGGCGTGATAGGAGGGCGGGCGGTATGTGACGCTAGTGATGCTGAGGTAGAGGCGCAGGCGATAGTTGAGAAACGAGAGGGTGGTGTTTAGAAGGGCATGGTAGGAAGGGAGGAAAGGGCGAGGATGGGTGTGATATGTCCACTGCCGTTCCTGCAGCGGGCGCAGGTGAGGTGGGACGGTGTAGGGGATGATGCGATGCCGATCCTGCAGGGGCTAGGGC
This sequence comes from Ramaria rubella, assembly GCA_015039355.1. Taxonomy (NCBI): domain Eukaryota; kingdom Fungi; phylum Basidiomycota; class Agaricomycetes; order Gomphales; family Gomphaceae; genus Ramaria; species Ramaria rubella. The sequence goes on from MU134453.1 coordinate 148,954, forward strand.
AGACACGGTGGCATTACTTCGTGAGGCCCGGTCCTGCGCCCTTTCCCTCCCGTGCCCCCGACACGCAGAGGCAGTACATCAACGCTGACAACCATCACATCTCTCTCGCGCGTGTCCCAATCCCTACCTGGCGTCTCCATGTCCACGTCTAACGTGTCTTCTATGTCCTTTTCACCTCACTTACCTGCAGCAGACGCCTCAACACCCGGCCAGCCTAGACACCTCAATGCCTCGCATTAGCTCACATGCAAGCTTTCTAAGAGCAGCACTATCGTCACGAGGAGCATCCTGGAGTGCGAGTGCGGGCTTCGGGGAGGCATATGGGAGTGAACCCTCGAGTGATCTGACCCTCGGTCCAGCTCTTGGCGGCATGGAGAGGATTGTGTGGTGTGTTCTGAGCCGAATAAAGTGTGTTTAGGGGGTGAGTTATTGGTTCGGTTCATAGGGGCTGATTTGAGGATGTCAATGAAAAGGCGTGGTTGCGGATTTTGGGTTGGGGTTTGAAGGATGTTGGATGGGTGCAATGTGACATATCTACCTGACTGAACACCGTTACCCGTCGCTTTCAGCTACCTGGCCATACAGCACACACCACTCTGCCCGCCTGCTGTTCCCTATTTATGCACTGTCAATGCACCTTTACAGTGACCTACTCCAACGCTTGACTTCGAACTACCACCTCCCATTCCACTTACACCGGTACGGCTGTCTATCTTCGCGTCCATAACCTCTTATACGTTCACATCACCCCCGATTTTAGCACCACGTCAGTGTCTCACCCCCGTACACTATCCTCATACCTCTATGCTCGACACAATGTGCCTGCACCCGACCGCGCTTCGCGTCCCAAATTCACCGCATAGACGGAGGTCATTGCGGCCCTGCACCTGGCCCCTCAGAATCTTCCCCCCTCCTTTTCGTCTACCGTACTCTCCACACCCCACCGCATAATCCTCCAACCTATAACCCAGTTTAAAACCGAACCAAAACACCGAACCAAAATCCCCAAGCCAAAACCCCAACGCACCCTATATCTCACCCCCCCATCCGCATATCTCACTGGTCCCACTGCGCATGAACATCAGGATGAGCATGGTATTTCCATTCCATTTCTCCGCATTTTTATCTTATTTTCATTTTCATTCTTTATGAAGCCTTGGGTAGTTGGACTACGGTTTGATTGCGCACTCCTGTCAATGCTCGACTCCTACTGTCACCGTTGCTTTCATTGTATGTAACACCACACCATGTCCACTTATCACCGGCCTCACACCCGCATTCCCACCGGTTAACTTCTAATACGTCCGAGTCTTTGTTGCTGTTGTCCGTTTTGTGTTGCTCAATCCGGCCGAGACCATACGTACCACAACACACTGTATTTGTTTGGCTAACAACCTTGAGCTTTGATCAGATTGTGAAATTGAAGTCGAACTTGTGATGTGCGTGTGGGGGTACAATATGAGAGACTACTGTGAGTCGACCAGGGTCAGCACAAGATCGTGTAAACACAGGAAATCATGGGCGTGTAGGACAACATTCAAATTGAATTTGTCGAGGAGATCCATAGAAGTTATATATAACTCACGAGGTGTGCTCCACAATCTTGCCCCAGAGGTCGTGAATAGCCGAGAAACATCTCTGCTGCGTGAACGACTCGGGATGGTCTAGGCAGAGCCGTTTCGCAACGACAGTCACGGGCAGAATGTTTTCGGCCACAAACAGTGGCAAACTTGGACAACGGGAGAGTATTGAACCAATCCTCCTAGTTGGGCGTGACGAATATATGGTGAGTTATGTGGTTTTTTCTCTGCAATATCAATCTCTGGAAAAATCACCAGACCTCATGAGTGCCAGCCTTCGTGAAGAATAGAATATGTCTCGGGATGTTTAAAGCACTAACTCGTTCTCAAAGCCGACACAAGGTCTCGACACTCGGTGTCTGGACCGAAATATGGTCTCGGTCGCTCAATGTATTTAATCTTCATCTCAAAGTGCAGAGCATCCTCAAGTTCTTACTTCTTCCCGTCATCATCGCACTTACCTTACCACACTCCCTTACAAAATGCCCTTCACTTCCTCTATTAAACAATTTTTTAGCTTTGGAAACTCCAAGGGCTCCCACAATGGACCGATTCGCCGTCCCCGTGCCCAAGAAATGCAAGTCCCCGCATCGCAGCCTCGCACTGTCCGCGAAGACAATGTCAAATTGGTCAATACGGCAGTCTCGCATGCAACCCAGCGTGTTCCTTCACTCAGTTCTGAGAGTGGTTCCTCCTCGTCTAGCAACTCTACCTGTGGATCCTCCCACCCGCTCTGGGCTCTCCCAGAGATGAGGTCCTCCTGCAGACGAGTCGTGAGTGTTCTATTATTTTCATGCATGGCTATCGTGCTGTATTGATGTGACATTTAATGTAGACTGACAGCAACGAGTCGAGGAACATCTCTAGGAGCTGGCCCTGGGAAGTCACCCAGACTGAGCCCCGTAGCGGCCGTGTACGTATATTTCTCTTCGCATCCAAAACATCTTCTCATGCGTATATTATTTCTACAGGAAGACTACGGCTTCGACGTTTGGTTGTGTGAAATACCAAATACCAAACCTACCCTCGTCTCCTTCCCTATGTATGTCTCCTGGAGTGAGCTCATTGCACGTGTTGCCCTCAAGACACATCGCTCTCCAAAAGACATTGCCTTCTTCTTGAACAAGAAGTACGTTGGGTACGTCAGCAACGAAGCGGAATACGAGAAGTGGCTCGAGACCGCGCATGACGCCAAGACCTGGAAGCCGGACTTGCACATGCTCTGAACATTGGGAGGCCTGATACAGCATGGTACGTGATACGGCAATGTGTGATTCTTTCTTTTTTTTATGCATCACGCATAGACTCAATCCTTCATCGCTGCATTCGACGTGCTTGCCTCTGGAATGATGTGCCGAAAGTTGCGGTTGGACGGGATTGCGGACGGTGAGAATGTGGCACAGGTGAGCGCACTTGACAGCTTCCTGCATTCTTTCTCGAATTCTCTCCTGCCGGCGCCCGCTCTTCTTCCCGCTTTCTCTTTGGGATACTGCAGGCGCTCTTGGTCGCATTGGGTGTGTTATTAGCTTCGTGGCAGGGGCTCCCAGATATTCCGCGCCGGCGGGATGTTTGGGTAGTCTTCCTGTTATGGGTGAAGGAGCGCTCGGTGTGATTTGGGTGTTTGTGGCCCTGGGGAGGAAGCGATAGGTGAGTGGAGGAGAGGGTAAGAGGGAGTCTGGAGGGAGCAACGACGGTGCGAGTGCCAGTCTCGTTGGTGGGTCTTGCTCCCGTATATTCTGATTCACCCGCTTCTGGATGCCACATTCTTGACTTGCATACCTTCCCCACAGGCTGAATCGTACTGTATCGACGGGATAGCGTCGTACGGCGAAATGGCCCTTCAAAAAACTCAAAACCAAACAACATTGCTGTCTACCTTTCCTTTCCTTCTTTCACCTCATATTTTGCGCCCGGATTGAAAAAATCTAATACAGAAACCAACACACAAAAGCGAATAACATCAAAACGGGCTGGATAAGCTTAAAAAAAACTTTATAACCCCTAAAAAGCTGACTGATTGTCGCCTAGACTTTTTTCTCTCAGGGATCGTGATCACGAATTATAAAAGCACCAAAACTCCAAATTTACCAGTCTCAACGTTCTGTGCCTCATGAGCTATTTCAAATTATCTCATTTGACGTCATTGTTTAATTGCCTCAGTCTTCAGATTTCCTAAATCTTTTCCGTTACAGAAAACATCATCAACACTACACCATCCTCAAATTCGCAAAGAAAAACGACAGCCTTTCTTCCCTTCTTTCGTTTCCTCTGAATATCCGCGGTTCTGCACGACCATATCTCTTCGCCCTGATGTGCATGGACACTTCCTTTACTCTGATCATCTTCTATTGTTTCGGTATTCTCTTCTATTGTGGCTGCGCGGATTGGAGTTGTTATGGTGCGGGGACGAAGACGAAGCACGAGCACACTGTTCATCAAGGATCTCACGCGACGGCGTGGGATCTGGTTGTCTTCTCATGTGACGACATGGGAAGCGTCTTTCTGGGTGACGATCCAGAAAGACAGGCAGTGGATTGGGAGAGTATCCCTGGCCAGGATCTTCTCCCATGTGCGGCAGATGCTTTGTCTCTTGATCCTTGAGGGCTGAGATAGAGCGGGAAGATATCTACGCTTTCATCTTTCATTCGATCGCGTCTTCGCCAAGTCCTTTTTTTCGCATCAGAATTGTTTGATTTTTCTTTCCACAGATATTATTTCAGCAGGTCTATTCCGCACGTGGTCCTTCCATGCGTTCGCATTGAAAATCAAGATTCAAAGAGTTTTTCAAAGAGTTTGGCGCCACTGTCAAAAAAGCCCTCACTACCCTGTTTATCGTCTATAACACTTTAATTGAGACATCCTTTTTCACAGGCCAAGATCTCGAACAAAATGTCGAAAACCACAAAGCTACGAGCACCAGAGTTCTCCTATAAGCCCATTCCCAGTCTCAACCCACAACATTTACCCTCTCTTCAGACCTTGTGCCCTAAAATGCAATTTTCCCAACAAAAAAAAAACACAAACACCACAAAATCTTCAAAAAAAAAAACCTCGATTTATCTGATCTTTTTTTTTTTGGCCTCCCCAGTCCGGACATTTGCTCTTTTTCTGCTTCTTCTCCCTGGACATCTTCTTTCCTCTATACGGACGTCTTCGGTGGTTTCTGCTATCAGTATCCGCTCGGACATCTTCGCTTTCCCCCCTGCTCTTATCTCTTTTCTTCTTCTCGTTGAGTATATTTCTGTGATGTCACGCGCGGATGGGAGATGTTGTGGGACGGGGAGGAAGTGGGGGCACATTGTTCATCAAGGATCTCACGCGACGGCGGGGGTTCTGGTTGCCTGCTCATGTGACGACATGAGGGGCAATCCCTGTTTTTCTGGATGACGATCCAGGAAGATGGGGGGTGGATTTGGAGAATATTCCTGGCCAGGATGTTCTTCCAGTGTGTGGCGGACGCTTCCAGTCTCGTTCTCGTACCCGGTTTCTTCATCGGGACTGAGGAGGGACTGGAAGAGATGTTATCTTCTCTAATTTATTCCATTCCATACTATTGCGGGGCTGGATCCAACTGTATGGATTTTCTTTCTGGTCAATATGACTGTACGCATCTCCTGGAACATTCGATGCCTCGGGTTCTGGATCTTTGACTTATTTCATCTGTGGCTCGTCTGATCTGTCGTCACTTAAAATTTCTTTTTCTCAACTACCTGAATAGGGTAACGTACTGTCGGCTTACTATCCCAGTGCGAGGACGCATCCCTACCAATCCCGTGCATGGAGATCTTTGAATCAATCAGACATGAAGGACTTAGTGCCAAAAAATCTACTCCTCGCAAGGTTTTTGTTTGTTTTAGTGGACGTCCTCCTGGGAATGATATCCATTCCCCATTTTTTGATGTCTTGTGCCTTCCTTTACTATGTAGATGTTACGCGCTGACCTCAACCCTGCGACAATAATTGAGCATCTTGTTCTCCCACAAATATCATACCTGGCGGCTCAACATGTATTTATCAACGTAGTCACCCTGTTCTTATCTGACCGAAATTCAAACCATATCCAGTTCAAGCCATCGTATTCCAAAATCGAGCCTCCAGTAGTACAATTTGTACACAAAAGAAAAGGAAAGTGGCTTGATGATGAAAGAGATCCGAAGGGACACAGGCGAAAAGAGGAATAACACACGAGACGGATATCGAAACGTGAGTATGGGGGTGGTATATGTGTGGTCCCTGTGGTGTGTAAGGCCTAAACATAATCATGACACGACAAGAAAGGTGCTGGGGTACGCGGCCTGGCCCTCGGTGCGTGAGTGGAGGATGAAATTGTATATCAGAGTAATACGTCGTCAACGCCATCCGCATCGCGACGTCAGGTGAGCTGTCGTTGTCGTCCGTCTCCCCTTCCTGCTCACAATTCTTTTATCCCGGCTCACGCCATCCTTCGACTTGCCTCATCCCTCCCTCCATGCCTCAACCATAGCCGCGCCTCCGCACTCAACACCTTCCTCCCAATCGCCCAATCGCTACACCAGTTGCCTCCATCCCATATTTCTCTCCCCTTTCCTACGCCCCGTCTTCACACCCAAAGCTGATCTCACATCCCACCCCAGCACCTTCCATGTTCCATAATTTCTAAATCCCAGGTTGAGACGAGGACCCATGATATATCTTGGAACGAAAACATCTCAGGTGGATAGCATACCAGATGCTGCAGACGGTACGCGTGGGGAAGGTCATGGTGTTGCGACCTGCTTCGAGATTGTCTTCCATAACCATTCAAGTCGCGTCTTCAGTACTTATCGCGTTTGTCACCATCGTCGTTCGTATCTCCGCGAGCATCTGTGTGGAGGACGATGCAGCGAACGATGCACGTTGTGTCGACAATATTCACGCCGGCAGTGTGGTGATAATGGAAGGTTAAATAACAAAATGGTAGCAGAAATCAAATATATGAATAGGATAAAGCTGCGCGTAGATCGACAGTTGACTTGGACGAGAGGAATTATGCAGGGTAGACGAGCCGAGAAGTGTAGGCGGGCTAGTTGGGTCGGATAGGTAGACCAAGTGCATAAATAGGGGACAGCGGGAGGGCAGAGTGTGTTGTTGGGTAGTTGGGAGCGACGAATAAGATGCGTCGATATAGGAGTGTACGTAAGTCGGGCTATATCTCATACCACTCACTCTCCATCCCCTCCAAAATCGCACAAACTCCACATACAAAAATCCACAATCATTCCTTCTCATCCTCACAACGGTCCTACCGTGACACATCGAAGGAATAAGTCTGCCAAAACGTGCTTATCGGCTCGGAACTTACCGCACAATCAACCCCCCCCCACACACACACACCATCGTTCGTGTACAACACCTAGAGCCAGAGCCAGACTCTTGCCCCGGATCACGCCCATACGCCTCTCTAAACCCTGCACTTGCACTTCAGTAATGTTCCTCGCGATTATGGTGCTGCTCATGAAAGGTGTGCATATCGTCCAGCGAGCTGGTGCGGGGCCTTGACGCATCCGTGTGGGCGAAGATAGAAACACCAGGTTCGGATTCGGGACCGCATGCATATCCTGGGTGCGTAGGTGCGTGCGCCGCTTCTAGGTGGGGGTCGACGTGAACGATAAGGGTGAGGAGGTGTTAAGACCAGGCGTCGTGAAGTGATATGATCCCTGCCCTTGCGCGACCGGCGTCGCATCGTCCCCCACGTCATCTGCGCCCGTCTCGAACCACCACGAAGCCCCGACGTATGGAAACACCACTGTGCAAAATGGGCCACGTAAATGTTTTTTTCCATCTCTGCCCTCTGCCCTTCCCTTCCCACTATCCCCTTTTCAAATACCACTTTCTCGCTTCTCAACCTCGCCTACGCCTCCAACCCTCTGCGTCCACAAGCGTCGCATGCTGCCCTCCTACACCCATTCTAACCCGCACCACACCAGCACGCACACTGGTCGCGATATCACTATCCGACGATGAGCGTGACACAGGCGGCATAGGCAACGAGGAGTCGTATAACGTCGGACTCGGGAGGGGAAGGGTGGTCGTGGAGGTGGTCGTGGAGATGGTCGTGGAGGTGGGTTGTACAGGGATGGGTGGTGGGTAATTCCGCAACATGAGCCCCGTCGTATCACAAAGGCTTGTGGGTGCGTTGTGCGGTCAGGGTGATTCTCTTTTTTCTTCTCCCTCTCCCGTACGGATGTGGACAGAGGCAGGGACATGTAGTGCAGGTGATAATGCGAGAAGCCTGTGCCGAACATTGGCAAGCCCAGTCTCAAGGGAGTGGGGAATCGGTTGCGCGCGCGCAAGGCGTGTTGGCAGGCAGACGTGAACGTAGATGTCAATGTGGAGGCGAATGATGTGCATGAAGAAACGAGTGTACGCCGTCGAGGCGGCTGCATGATCTGAGCGCGGGGAAGGCAGCATTACGAACAGAAGTAGGAGCGTCCTAAATGAAGTGGTGCCAGTGCGGTTCTTTATTGCTGTCCTGGGGCGAGGAAGCAATTGGAGATGCATTGAGTTTGGATCGCGCACGGATGCCACTCATTCCTGCACACGCATGTCCACCATAACCGGAACACACACCTCTAACCTCCCCCCAGCCCAGCCGCTGTATGCCCATCCCCACACTCGCACACACCCTCTTCGATAACTTCCGACCTCTCATTATCAGCCCCATTAGCGCACGCTGACGCGCTCATCGTGGAGGGTGGTGAGGATGAGGAATGTGCTGCGGATGGTTAGGGGGGCTTGGGCTTGAGAGATACACCTGGGATGTGAGCTCTGGAAACGGAACTGGGGAGAAATCGCATTGAGGAGGGAACTGAGTGGGTGGGTGCGGTGATCCAAGCGCGGCGGAGGAAGTGTCTGAGTCGATGCGGACACTGGAGACGGCAGACGTGGAAAGGTGGAGTTGGGTGAGTCCTGAGAGTATTGTATGGGAATAATCGGGGAGAACAGCAGCATCTGAGCATACCTTTGAGAATAAGAATGAGGACGCGTGTGGAGGGCTGGGGATGTTTTGCGGGGGAGGAGGGCGGGCGCGTAGATAAGAGTGAGCCTTCGTGGTGGGTCTGGGACCCTGGGTGTGTCGATGGCGGTGGTGAGTTTTCTTTCGGGCCATCTAGAGTCTAGCAAGAACTAAGGAGGCTATACGCTCCAAATAGTCCCAACACAGCATCGGCTTCTACACTGGTTGTGACTAGCTGGTGGGACGCTGTATGGCATCGGGGTCGCAGGAGATGTGTGTGGAGACGAGCTCTGAAGCGGTGTGGAATCGAAACCATAAACTGAGCATGATGTTGAGCTGGATCTAGAGTGAAGTAGAAAGTGCATGTGTGGAGAGTGCATGCGCATGCGGATGTGGGTGAAAGGAATGCACACCAAGGTGTCTACTATCTTGTACGCGTTTCCGTGTTTGTTAGCGTGTCAAAGGCATCATGCTCGTTGATATTCTGCCAGTGCTGAACCATCCAGAGCCTAAGAGAGACTACTTACTGTAAACAGTGTAAATTAAGAAGTGTGCGTAGGACGTAGCTTCGGCGCTTCTGAGCGCTTCGGAAATGACATGCCATCGCTCCTTGCTCTTTCCTCCATCTACCATGTCTCAAGATACTACTTTCTACTCATTGCATGGTGAGTCACGAAGGCATGAATTATGATGGGAACCCTGACCGTTGGTCGTTCAGTTGTCAAGGCAGTAGGACTGCCTGTGCAACGGTTTGGCAAAGCTCCCAAGGCCTACGTGAAGATCAAGGCTTCCCAGTCTCTTCAGATGCGTACTAAGACGGCCAATCGAGCCATAGATCCAGTGTGGGATGAAAAGTTTCAGATGTGAGTCACCGTGATGTCATGCTTATCCATGGGTCTCATGTACATTTCCCAGTTCGGTTACGGAAAACCCACCTACGACGGTGCTCATTCGAGTCATGCATGAATCTTCTACGCATATCAATACGTGTCTTGGTGCCTACAAAATTGAGCTGCAAAGTCTCACCGAGATGGCCCACTCGCCGCAGGGTAGGTGTTGCTTTTGCACCGTTACCTTCGCGCTTACATCGTCCTGAAACAGAACGCAAGCTGAAACTGGCCGATCCTGGAGGCGAGAAAGACGGTCGGGATCGAGGATTCGTATTCATTCAAGTCACTAGGCAGAACGTCGAAGAGGTTGGAACCATAGCTATCGCTGATGTTACTGCGGCCATAGATGCTGGAGGCATCGCCACAGTAGCAGGTCTTTCCGATTCTCCTTCAGTTGCGGTCGGCATGGCCATAGTTGATACGCCCTCGAACCCCCCGAGCCTCGCCACTGCCATTGGAGGTCTTGTTTCAAAGTTGAAGGTCTTCATCGATGTGATCGACAAAGTATCCAAGGTGTGCAGCATGTCCTTGAACACCGATGATACTGTTGAATAGCTTGACTGCAGCTGCACCCGTATATCAACATTGCGTGGGCAATTACGTCGTCCCTTTACAAGGTCTGTCTTACGTTCCCGCACGTGGTTCGTGGCAGCTGACGGCGAAAATGACAGGCGGTGGACGGGCAGATCGAGAGGGATGCAGAGATCATCCAGCTCGTGGATGATATGAAAGATATTTACTCCTTCGTCGATGCAACCGAAGGATTGAGAAAGAAAATCCAGCACTTGGAGGACACAATTTCCAGCATTTTGCAACAGACGGTGGAATGCGTGGCTTTCATTCGCGAATATAGCGGGAAAGGCTTCGGAGGTGTGTGTCGTATTGTTTCGCGTGGCACACTTACCTACTAGTCATTCAGAACGACTTATCAAACAGTCCTTCTCCGATAAGGGAGAAAGGATAAGCAACTTTCGTCAAGCATTTAGCGTCCTCAGGGCGAAGTTTGATTCTAGTATAAACATTCAAACGGCCATAGTTTCGTTTCGCATTTCTGAGGGGGTACAGAGACTGAGTGCGTACATTCTCATTGCTCCATCCACGCTTCGAAAGCTGACTAATACATTATCATGTAGCCATAAATATGGACTTGAGGCCAGCCAAAATGGATGCCTCTCTGCGTAAGGACTGTCAGCCCGATACCCGCCATGACATTATCAGTTTCATTGCACATTGGCTCATGGATCCATCACCTGAGAATGTGCTATGGCTGCATGGGGTTGCAGGATCAGGGAAAAGCACAATTGCGACAACAATTGCAAACTATTTCCGAGGGACTGGACGACTAGGTGCCTTCCTCTTTTTTGATCGGAAGGCTGAGAGTGACCCATCAATTGTCATTCGGACACTGGCATACAAGCTAGCATCAACTGACTCTCGAATTAGGGAGGCTGTGTCTACTGCCATTGAAGGCAATCATGACATTGCTGAATCCACACTTGCCCAACAAGTTTCCAAACTATTTATTGAGCCACTCTCCCAATGCCAGGATCTCTGCAATGAAGGGCCAATTGTAGTGATTATGGATGCCCTGGATGAATGTGGCAATCCAGATTCCAGAGAGCAACTTCTCAAGCCACTTGTGAAGGGACTGAGCAGGATACCCTCTTTCCTGCGTATTTTCATTACTAGTCGTCACCAGCCTGATATCTCTGAGTATTTTGAAAGATGTACAAAAATCCTTGCCTTGCCATTGGATATCACAGCAGAATCCAACATGAAAGATACCCAGTCCTATCTTCAGAATATGTTGGTGGATATTCAGGAAAGAAAGAATCTCCCAGCTGAGTGGCCAACAAAGGATCAGGTTGATGCACTCCATGCACGATCTGCTGGACTTTTCATCTGGTGTTCAACTGCCATTAAATTCATCAATGCACCATATCCAATTAAAAAGCTAAACACTCTCCTTGGTACAGAAGTCCAAAATTCAGCTGAAGAAGAATTGGATAAATTGTACCAAATTGCATTGGAAGAATCAGGACTGGGGAATGATACAACAGATTTTCAAAATATATTTGGCACTATTATATGTGCCAAGGAGGCTATACTTCCTGAGACCATTGACAAACTCCTTGGGTTTGATTCCAGCCATCCATCTCTCTCTACAATCAAGTATTTTGGCTGTGTTGTTAGTTCAAAGGCCACAGAACCTGTGCACTTACTACATCCCTCCTTTGCTGATTACCTCTGTGATCCCAATCGTTGCAAAAATAAAAATTGGTTCATCAATACAACATACCACCATCATGTTCTTGCTGAGAGATGCTTCAAAGTTATGAGAAGTGGAGAGAATGGAAATGGGAATGATGGCCTTCATTTCAACATTTGTGGTTTAGAGACATCTTATGTGTTGAACAATGATGTGAAGAACCTGGATGCTCATGTCAGAGAAGCCATATACCCTTCCCTCTCCTACTCATGTCGTTTCTGGGCTAACCACCTCCACCCCATTTCTAAAATGGACTCAGACCATAAGGCTCTGTGGCAACAGCTCAAAGACTTCTTCAATATGCAGGTGCTGTACTGGGTGGAGGCACTTAGCCTGATGAACCAAGTTACAATTGGACCTCCAATGTTGCAACATGTCAGTGAATGGCTTCAGGTAATGCTTCAATGACAAATGTCTGCTTAACCATACTAATGAGCTATTGGCATTTAGGACATTGATCCAGAACTAAAGGATTTTGCAACTGATGCAAGAAGATTCATAATCACTTTTCAAGAGCCTATCTCAGAATGCACACCTCATATCTATTTGTCTGCACTTCCATTTTCACCAATGACATCTAAAGTTAGACAGCATTATGCCAGACACTTCCAAAATACATTTTTTATCCAAAGAGGGGGACTTGATGGTTGGCCAACAAACATCAAGGTCTTTGAGGGGCACAGAGATGAGGTCACATCTGTGGCATTCTCATCTGATGGGAAACACATTGTCTCAGGTTCGAGTGACAGCACTGTTCGTATCTGGGATGCAAAGACAGGAAAGGCAGCATCTGCACCTTTTGAGGGGCACACTAGCCCAGTCACATCTGTGGCATTCTCACCTGATGGGAAACACATTGTCTCAGGTGCAGGGGACAACACTGTTCGTGTCTGGGATGCAGAGATGGGAAAGGCAGCATCTGCACCTTTTGAGGGGCACATTGACTGGGTCACGTCTGTGGTATTCTCACCTGATGGAAAACACATTGTCTCAGATTCACATGACAGCACTGTTCGTGTCTGGGATGCAGAGACAGGAAAGGCAGCATCTGCACCTTTTGAGGGGCACAGTGGGACAGTCACATCTGTGGCATTCTCACCTGATGGGAAACACATTGTCTCAGGTTCACATGACAAGACTGTTCGTGTCTGGGATGCAGAGACAGGAAAGGCAGCATCTGCACCTTTTGAGGGGCACAGTCACTGGGTCACATCTGTGGCATTCTCACCTGATGGGAAACACATTGTGTCAGGTTCATGGGACAACACTGTTTGTGTCTGGGATGCAGAGACAGGAAAGGCAGCATCTGAACCTTTTGAGGGGCACAGCAGGGCAGTCACATCTGTGGCATTCTCACCTGATGGGAAACACATTGTGTCAGGTTCAAGGGACAACACTGTTTGTGTCTGGGATGCAGAGACAGGAAAGGCAGCATCTGCACCTTTTGAGGGGGCACACTAGCCTAGTCACATCTGTGGCATTCTCTCCTGATGGCAAACACATTGTGTCAGGTTCAGAGGACAACACTGTTTGTGTCTGGGATGCAGAGACAGGAAAGGCAGCATCTGCACCTTTTGAGGGGCACAGTCACTGGGTCACATCTGTGGCATTCTCACCTGATGGGAAACACATTGTCTCAGGTTCACATGACAAGACTGTTCGTGTCTGGGATGCAGAGACAGGAAAGGCAGCATCTGCACCTTTTGAGGGGCACAGCAGGGCAGTCACATCTGTGGCATTCTCACCTGATGGAAAACACATTGTGTCAGGTTCAGGGGACAACACTGTTTGTGTCTGGGATGCAGAGACAGGAAAGGCAGCATCTGCACCTTTTGAGGGGCACAGCAGGGCAGTCACATCTGTGGCATTCTCACCTGATGGCAAACACATTGTCTCAGGTTCAGGGGACAACACTGTTCGTGTCTGGGATGCAGAGACAGGAAAGGCAGTATCTGCCCCTTTTGAGGGCACAGTGACTGGGTCAAATCTGTGGCATTCTCACCTGATGGGAAACACATTGTGTCAGGTTCATGGCACAACACTGTTTGTGTCTGGGATGCAGAGACAGGAAAGGCAGCATCTGCACCTTTTGGGGCACACTAGCTCAGTCACATCTGTGGCATTCTCACCTGATGGGAAACACATTGTCTCAGGTTCAGGGGACAACACTGTTTGTGTCTGGGATGCAGAGACAGGAAAGGCCAGCATCTGCACCTTTTGAGGGGCACAGCAGGGGAAGTCACATCTGTGGCATTCTCACCTGATGGCAAACACATTGTGTCAGGTTCAGAGGACATTACTTTTGTGTCTGGGATGCAGAGACAGGAAAGGCAGCATCTGCACCTTTTGAGGGGCACAGTCTAGCTCAGTTCACATCTGTGGCATTCTCACCTGATGGGAAACACATTGTCTCAGGTTCACATGACAAGACTGTTCGTGTCTGGGATGCAGAGACAGGAAAGGCAGCATCTGCACCTTTTGAGGGGCACAGCAGGGCAGTCACATCTGTGGCATTCTCACCTGATGGGAAACACATTGTCTCAGGTTCATGGGACCACACTGTTCGTGTCTGGGATGCAGAGACAGGAAAAGGCAGCATCTGCACCCTTTTGAGGGGCACAGCAGGGCAGTCACATCTGTGGCATTCTCACCTGATGGGAAACACATTGTGTCAGGTTCAAGGGACAACACTGTTTGTGTCTGGGATGCAGAGACAGGAAAGGCAGCATCTGCACCTTTTGAGGGGCACAGCAGGGCAGTCACATCTGTGGCATTCTCACCTGATGGCAAACACATTGTCTCAGGTTCAGGGGACAACACTGTTCGTGTCTGGGATGCAGAGACAGGAAAGGCAGTATCTGCCCCTTTTGGAGGGCACAGTGACTGGGTTGAATCTGTGGCATTCTCACCTGATGGGAAACACATTGTCTCAGGTTCATATGATAGGACTATTCGTGTCTGGGATCCCATGGCAAATTTAATATTTGAAGATCTTGTTAAGAACCCTTTGTCTAATCCTAATACCTCCTCCATTCACCTTTTACATATTTCACGTTTTCATCATGGTTGGATGCATGGGACTAATTCAGAATTACTCTTTTGGGTACCACCTGATTGCAGGCTTGCATTTTGGTGGCCACAGAACACAGTAGTCATAGGCAAACATTCTACCAAACTTGATTTCCACAATTTTGTTCATGGAAGTTCTTGGGCTCAGTGCCATACCTCTGATTAAATGGTTTTAGGCTGGTGGAGGTGTATAGCAGTGGATTGAATTCTTGTTGATTGCTCCCTTACTGAAACTTTCTGTTAGTGTGTTAAACAAGCTTTTTGCTCTTTTCTTCTCCTGTGTTGTTTTAAAGAGCTTTACTTGTCTCGTCTGTGGGGTTCAATATTTGTAGTTATTCCATGTATATACCTGCAGGTACTGGGAATGTGACCTGGCCTCCTATGCAATATTTTTCAGCTCTGAGCTAAAATATGACTGTACTCATTATGATTCCCTACAACATTGATTAGGCAAGAAGAGAGCTCTATTTGTGCAGGGAATGGATGTAGTAGATGAAAAGAGGTTCAATAGGTTCAAAAACATATAAGGAAATATGGGAGGTAAAAGAAGACACAGGGATTAGGCCTGGATTTGGGAATTTAGGTAACTTGAGGATAATCCAACAAAAACAAGATGTTTTTGAAAAAGCCTGACAATGCAATTGAATTCTCAAAAGGTTTTCGAACTTGAGCTTAAAAAACTTTTTGAGAATTTAAAGTTTAAGTCACGTTTTCTACAATTTTCTTGCCCATCTTGGAAACACAATGTTTGTTAGAACCCAGATTCATTCCCAGCTTTTCCGCTTTTCTCCGATATATTCCGATTTGTATTTCCAACTTCCTCCACCCATTTTTACTTATCTCCATCCCATCTATATTTAGTCATTCTTATCAAGATCTACATCTTCAGTCTTATGTCCATATTTGCTTCTACCCCGATCCCGTATTTGCTCCGTTTCAGATTTCCATGTTCGTATCTTTCTGATTCAGATTATATCAATTCGTTATATACGACTCCTCCATGTACTCGCTAGTCAGTTCGAATATTGACCCACCTTGACTCTCACTTCCGTCTCTAAGTCTTATCTGACTCTCCGATCTTGTCTGACTCCTCTGACATTCCGACCTTCCGAAATACCAGGACACAAAGGATCCAAGAGGGCACAACCTATAAGTTGAAGCCAACATCCGTACATCTTGATTTCTGACTTCAATCCCGAACTCCAACATTCCGACAAATTCCGACATCTGACGAGAAGAAATCTAGTTCATAACAGTATATTCGAACTAAAACTCTTGATCCATTCACTATGCCTTCTACCAGATCCTGTACTGTCACTGGAATCACAGACCCTGGATCTAGCCTCCCAAATAACAAATCTGAAGATGACCCCGGTGATGACGACAACATCAACAACAACAAGGACGACGATGACGATGAAGAAGATGAAGGGAAGGCTATGCTAAAAGCTTTGAAACAGATAGCCAAGCACATGGGAACTCCGAATAAGGGTCAAACCGGAAAAACCAAGCTCCATGAACCCGACACCTTCGATGGATCAGATTCCTGAAAGCTCCATCCCTTCCTCCTTCAATGCAAGCTCCACTTCTGCGATCGTCCTCAGACCTTTTCCAGTGATGAAGCGAAAGTTACTTATGCTATCTCTTTTTTAAAAGGGATGGCTTTAGATTTTTTCGAGCCTGAACTCTTAGACAACAACGCCTTCCAAGACCCGCCCTGGCTTACAAACTATTGGGACTTCACAACGGTACTCCGAGAGAATTTCAGAGCTTACAATCCTGTCAGCGATGCGGAAACCGAACTTGACAATCTCCGAATGCACAACAACCAATGCATCACGAAGTTCATTGTAGAGTTTAACCACCTAGCCACTAGAGTCAATTGGGGCGATGCCACCCTTCATAGGAGTTTTTATACTAAACTCCCCAATCATATTAAAGATATTCTTGCAACCCGGGACAAAGCCGACATGCTTCTGGAACTCCGACAACTCGCACAAACCATCGACAGCTGTTATTGGGAATGACGAGGCGAAGTCAACCGCACCACCACTTCCAACAATAACTACTCCAGTAACAGCAGCAAATCAGACAAGCAAGAATCCTGATCGAACCAATCACAGAAGAGGACAAACAACAAAAACAGTTCAGCTTCCACCTCTTCTACCAAACCTCAGTCCCCCACGTTGAATTTCTGAAAAACTCCGGATATTCCCAACATACTCGGAAAAGATGGAAAAATAACCCAACAGGAGAGACAGCAACGCATGGACCAAAACCTTTGCATGTTCTGTGGGAAACCTGGGCATATCATGAAGGACTGTCCACAATCAACCTCTCTTAATGCTCAATCGAAGGCTCAAGCGGCCTCTGCAATTTCGAGCAAACCTGAGTCCAAGGCTGAACCTGCAGCCATTACGGATTCAAAAAAATAATAAGCAGCTCTGAGACCTCTGCACAGACCCAGAGTTGCGTTGATTCCATCTGTGCGTTTTCCAAGGTTCAACTCAACGCTTCCGCTCTTTCAAAATCCAATTCTCTTACTATACGACTGACTTACGACATTATTCTGAATACTAACATTCAAGCTCTTGTGGACTCCGGTTCCACTCACTGTTTTGTAGACTCATCATTCGCTTCCAAGCTCCTGCTGGAGTTCCACAACATTCCGCAAATCCCACCAAAGCTTTTTGATGGCACTTCTAATGTCTCAATCACGCAGACTATCGATATGCCAATCCGCTTTCCGTCTGGCAAAAATCAGGTTGTTACTATGTATGCAACACTGCTTGATTCCAGCTGCTCCGTCGTGCTAGGACACAACTGGCTCACCCGCTACAATCCGTTGATTGACTGGGTATTGAGTAGTATATTGTTCCGCATTCCTCAGCAACAAGATTCAATTCTGACGTCACTATCTGCGAAATCTGCCTCTGCAGTTTCCAGAATCCTGAAATCCAATTGCATGGACGCCCCTCCAACATCCGAACAAGACTCACCTATCAACCTAGTCCCTGCTTCTGCATTCGCTCGCTTGTGCAAACTAGGCGATGAGGAGATCTTTGAGTTATGTGTATTTCAAAAAGGAAGATCTGCTTCCATCATCGATGCTTCCCTGAATCCCAATCCAACAGCCAATCTCGACGGTGTTCCATCGGAATATCACAAGTTTTCCGATGTCTTCAGCAAGAAGAAAGCGGAAATCCTCGCCAACCATCGACCGTACGATCTCAAGATTGACTTGATAGAGGGAGAGAGTCCCCCCTTGGGAACCATTTATTTCCTATCTCCAGTTGAGCTAGAAACACTCCAAAGCACTAGCCATAGGATTCATCTGCCCTTCACTTTCTCCGCACGGTGCTCCAGTACTATTCTCGAAGAAAAAATTAGGTGGACTTCGACTCTGTATCGATTTCAACAAAATCACGAAAAAAGACCGATATCTGCTTCCCCATCTTTCTGACCTTTTTGGAAAGCCCCGGAAAAGCGTGGATTTACAGCACAATGGATCTCCAACATGCTTACCATTTAGTCCACATTAGAGAGGGCGACAAGTGGAAAACCACATTCAGGACCCGATACAGTTCCTTTGAATGGCGTGTTATGCCCTTCGGTCTCACTAACGCACCAGCTGCTTTTCAGCAATTCGTGAATGACATATTCAGCGACATGCTCGACATTTCAGTCCTCATCTATTTGGATGACATCCTAGTTTACTCCAACAACCTGGAAGAACATGAAGAACATGTCCACAAAGTCCTCTGATGTCTCCAAAAAAAACCGACTTTATGCAAGATCTGACAAATGCGACTTCCACAAGACAACGGTGGAATATCTTGGATATATACTCTCTCCGGAAGGACTTTCAATGGCAGACAATAAAATCAAAGTAATCCAAGAATGGCCTGAACCCCGAAAAGGAAAAGATATCCAATACTTCCTAGGCTTTGCGAACTTTTACTGACCCTTCATTCATAATTACTCTGACATCGCAATTCTGCTTACCCAACTCACTCGGAAAACGTAAAGTGGAACTTCTCTGATGAGTGTTGGAAATCATTTGAAACACTTAAGAAAGCCTTCACCACAGCCCCGATCCTTACGCACTGGATTCCCTATTGTCAACTCATTGTGGAAACCGACACTTCGGACTATGCCCTCGTGGCAATCCTCTCTATCATTTCTCCAGAAGATGGCGAAATTCACCCTGTAGCTTTTCATTCCAGAACTTTCACCGCCCCAGAATTAAACTACAATGTTCACGACAAAGAATTACTCGCTATTTTCGAAGCTTTCAAGATTTGGCGACACGACCTCAAAGGTTCCGGTTTCACCATTGATGTTATAACTGACCACAAGAACCTCAAATATTTTGTGACCACCAAGCTTCTAACCCGATTGTACTTGTTGTAATACCTATGTCAGTTCAACCTCGTTATCCGATTCCGACCTGGGAAACTCAGAACAAAACCCGACTCTTTAACTAGACGATGGGACGTCTATCCTAAAGAGGGGAGTAGCGACTATGCCAGCGTTAACCCACACAATTTCCGCCCGGTTTTCACTAACAAACAGCTGTCATCATCTCTCCGAGCCACATCCCTCAACCCCACAATTCTCCACGCAGTTACCATCATGGACTTTGAGAAACACCATGAAGAAATCCAACAATCCATCTCCTCTGATCCTGCACTTTCTGAGTATCCCGCAAATCCTCCGACACCCCGATGGTCAGTCGATCCTCAAGGACTCCTCCAACTTGACAACCGAATCTACGTTCCCGATGTTAATGACCTCCGACTCCGCATTTTACAATATCTGCATGACCACCAGATCTCCGGACATTTCAGACAAAACAAGACACTCAGCAACATCCGACGTGAATATACATGGCCGAAACTCTGAGACTTTGTTATCTCTTATGTCAAATCCTGTACAACATGTATGCAATCAAAATCCCAACAACACTGGCCTTATGGATTCCTTAAGCATTTACCAATTCCGCCAAGACCATGGAATTCCATATCCTTGGATTTCATTGAGCCGCTTCCACTTTCATTGGTTTTGACAGCATCATCGTTATCATTGACAGACTCACGAAACAAGTGATATTCATTCCAACAGTCACAACAATCACTTCTCCGATGCTTGCTCAGCTTTTCGTTCTCCACGTCTTCTCCAAACACGGTGTTCCAATGCACATCACCTCTGATCGAGGTTCCAAATTTGTGTCTTCCTTTTTCCACATACTCGGAAAGGCGCTAGACATGAACCTCCATTTCACCTCTGGATATCACCCCGAAGGCGACGGACAAACCAAATGAACGAATCAGACTCTTAGCAATACCTTCGCATTTATTGTAACTATCAACAAGACAATTGGGCTGAACTTCTTCCAATCGCAGAATTCGCCTATAACAACGCTCCAAATGTGACCACAGGAGTCTCCCTGTTCTTCGCTAACAAAGGTTACAATCCC
Source organism: Ramaria rubella (assembly GCA_015039355.1). NCBI lineage: Eukaryota > Fungi > Basidiomycota > Agaricomycetes > Gomphales > Gomphaceae > Ramaria > Ramaria rubella. The sequence continues at coordinate 169,214 of MU134453.1, forward strand.
AACATTTCCGTCCATCCCGAACGCAATCTCGTTTCATTTCATGCAAAAGATTTTGCAATCGACTTAGACGAACTCCACCAAGAACTCCAAAAGAGAATTTCCGACGCGCAATCCTAATATGAGGAACCTGCGAACAAGGAATGTTCTCCAGCTCTGGACTTCAAAGTAGGCAACAAAGTCTTCATCAAAGCCAAATTTTTCCGCACAACCCAACCTTCAAAGAAGCTTGCCGAAAAATACTTCGGACCTTTTGATATCATCGCACCCGCAGGTACCAGTAATAGAGCCTTTATTCTCCGACTACCCGACAGTATGCGCACTGTTCATCCATCTTTCCACGTTTCCATACTAGAACCCGCGACTCCGAACGCAATCCCAAACCAAATACAGCCCCCACCTCTGCCATTTATTATCGAAGGTGAACCTGAATACGAAATCGATGAAATCCTGGACTCCAAGATAGACAATCGCCGACGTTGCAAGATACAATACTTGGTATGCTGGATGGGTTATCAAGGTACCAATGAAGAAACATTGTGGATTCCCACTATGGAATTAGGCAACGCTTCAGAGATCGTTGAGGACTTTCATCGCAAATATCCTGACAAACCCGGTCCGACTCTTCCTTAACTTTTCTTTCTTTTTCTGATTTTTTCCTACATTTTATGTTCAAATCCCTAATTACATTTCCCTCTGTTCCAAGAAATTCCGCTTTGCGTTTCCGCTCACAATCTCAATTCAATTTTCCGATTCCATTTCCCATATTTCATCCCTTTCCATTTCCTCCATCCTTACTTCCAATTCCCGCTCCTGGTGCTGAACCATCCTTTGTACCCATGTGGTGAGGATCTGCGTCTCCTCGGAATGTGTCCGCATGGAACTCGCGTGACGATCAATGGACTTCTGCAACTCTCAGATTTCCTTCACCAGCAACTCTGCTGTTCCTTCCTTACCCGTATCCATGCCTTTTGCGACTTCTTCCGCAAATCCCACGTTCCCGGTCAACGGCACATCCTCCCATCCTTTGTGCATTCATCGCATGTCGCATTCGCTCCCTCCACTATCAGTGAACAAAAAATATCCCGAACCCGACATCCCGCACAACAATACTGTTTGTGTCCAACCCGGTTAATTGCAGATTCGTGAACCCTCCTATGGGCAATGGTTCTATCCACCACATTGCTTTTCCTTCCCTGAAATTTCTCCGATTTTTTGTCAGCCTTCCTCTCCTCCTTTTCTGCCTTTTTCCACTCCAACCTTCTCCGCTCCAATTTCTTTGCCACTTCTTTTTGCAACTCCGAAATCTCACGAATCTGTGCCTCTAAATCGGTCCCTGATTCCGAATCATCTTCGGAAATCAGGTCCTCAAGCGAGATAATCAGTGGCATCAACATTTTAGCTCAGAAGAGGGTAGGGATAAGAAGATCAGGGAACTGATAAGTTGAGCCCCATCCATCACTGTTATATATCACATTAGGGGTTTCACTTAATAACCAAACCAAACCTCCCATGCTGATCTTAGGCCTCGAGGGCTCGGCCTTAAAGAGGAGATACTGTTAGAACCCAGACCAGCTTTTCCGCTTTTCTCTGATATATTCCGATTCGTATTTCTGACTTCCTCCACCCATTTTTACTTATCTCCATCCCATCTATATTTAGTCATTCTTATCAAGATCTACATCTTTGGTCTTATGTCCATATTTGCTTCTACCCCAATCCTGTATTCATTCTGTTTCATATTTCCGTGTTCGTATCTTTCCGATTTGGATTATATCAATTCATTATATACGACTCCTCCATGTACTCACTAGTCAGTTCGAATATTGACCCACCTTGACTCGATAACTTCTCACTTCTGTCTCTAAGTCTTATCCTACTCTTCGATCTTGTCTGACTCCTCCGACATTCTGACCTTCTGAAATACCAGGACACGAAGGATCCAAGAGCGCGCAACCTATAAATTGAAGCCAACGTCCGTATGTCTCAATTTCCAACTTCAATCCCAAACTCTGACATTCTGACAAATTCCAACATCTGACAAGAAGAAATCTAGTTCATAACAATGTTTTTGGATGCTTTTCCCCACATTTCCTAAATTCCCAGATTTAGGCCTAATCCCTATGAAGAAGGAAAGACTCAGTGGTGTTTGTGAAGCTTGTGAGGTCTTGTTAGGGTCCTGAAGACATTTCTAAAGATCTTTAAAAGGGTTCTAAAGGTGGTGAAGTGGTTTTAAAGATGTACCGAAGGTGTTCTATAGTCTCCAAAGGTCCCGAAGAGCTGGCAAGGTACTTTAGAAAGAGAATGAAGGTGTTCTACAGGCTCCTGAGGTCCCAAAGAGCTGATGAAATCCTTTTAATTGAGTTGCAGAAGCTATCCCAAGAAGAACAAGGCAAGGGGACTGAACCAAGCACAAATAAAGGTACTCCCTGCTGTCAAAAACCGCCCTTAACCTGTTATCTTTGGTAGAACAAAGTTAGTAACAACAAATGTGGTTAAAGAACCCTTCCAACGAAGCTGAAAGTGTTAGCGATGATGTATGCAAAGTATACAGACTAAGACAGTTAAGTGAATGGTGCCGTGATGGTGCCTACTTTTCGGGACTGGAATAGAGAGGTAATTTGAAAGAAGAAAGTAGAATTCACTTAGCAGATAGAGTTCTAGCGATGTTATTGACATTGATCGTTAAGACTGAATAGAGATAGAGATGAGAGGATGATGAGTTCAGAATAGTCGTTAGACTCGTCATTTGACTTAGATGTGTAGACGACACCAAGTAAAGAGAGGGGGAAGACTTATGATAATAGAACTAAAGAAATACATGTGTTCTATCCTACTGTTTTATACTAGACGTATTTACCGATGTCGGATAGATACCATGTGGACTATATACTAAATGGAGGTATAACTGTTGTGGTGATTGATGTTCCTATCTACTGTTATTAGAGCCACATAGATCAACGATCGGATGTTAGGTTGAGTGATCTGATCTTGGACAGTGAATATTGCTAGTATCACTAGTGTCCGTAAGACGTGGAGGGGATAGTGACAGTGATAAGTGTCATTAGGTGTCGAATCATGACAGTAGCCCCCTTTCTAGTTCGGAGCCCCAGTGACGCATATGGAGAATTGCTGTGATTTGTCGGATAGTCTTGTGGTCCATGCACATCCTGATAGGCATTGAGAGGTGTACCACCGATAATGGGACCTGGTCTGTGCGCAGCACATGTCGTTAACATAAAAGCAGGTGCAGCCTTTAACGAGTCTTCATTCAGTTTCCAATGGCACCCTCTTTCAACACTCTATTAAGACAGTTCCAGACCAAGGCATTGACTGAACCCGAGCAAAGTGAAAGTCTCCTCGAAGAAATCGGGATGTGGGTGAAGGAAATGGAGGGAATAGATGTGAGTAGGATCACTTCTTGTTGATCCCTGTCGCTAATGGATATTGATAACAGGACAAGCTATCGGATGCGATGGAGGCTCGTCTATCCATACAGCCGAAGTTTACAATTCCATCTGAGGTAACGAAGATTCGAAGTGATATCGAGGCAGCAAAGTCTTGGGTATCGGTAATGAAGGTAAGTGATCGAGTCTCTTCTTATTGATTGTTCCTAACTGTTGTCAATAGGGGGGTTTCATAGTGGCTTCGCCCAATCCCTTAGCGATGGCTGCTGTGGATCTAGCGAGTCCACGATATCGATACTCCACCACTAAAGGCTATTCCATCCGTCCCGGTAGCCCCGCTCTTTGGTAAAGGGGTGCTGACAGAGGATCTGACGGACGAAGCAGTTGATCAATTAGCCCACAACGATATCGCCGATACGCATCAGATAGCTATGCCAGCAGAGTATGGTGATCGACTGGTGTATCATATCGCTGGCGTCGTATATGTTGATGTAAGTAATTTGTCACAGATGTGTTTGATTCCGAGGGTGCATATAGTGAGCCACAACTCTATAAAGTCGTTTCTCCTTTTAATCCCAAAGTGGTGGCTTCAGAAAAACAAATTGTGAAGTGGGAGCCACCAGTGTCTCAAATAATCGAAAATCAAGCTGCCCTCAGGTTTCCTCATTACATTCCCTTGTCTACAACACCACTGGGGACCCTAGGATCAATCTTCAGAAGCAAGGAAAGCATTTTGAAGGGCTCACTAATATTTTGAGCAATTAAAGGTGCATATATGCAGGAATTGCACGAAAACTTGGAAGGGGGGATAGTGTTAGGGATCCCTATAATGTACTTATAGTCTGAAGATCTCGTTTATAGGGTTGCAAGTGTTTCTAATCAGTGGTTCTCTTTATTTTTCTATTCCTTGTCACTGCTGCTGGGTTCACTATTAATGATCCACAAGAGTCCACAACTTGGGTTGCTGACCTAATACTTGCCAAATCAGTAACTCAGCTTCAACTCAGCTACTGACCAATAATTACCATTATTGTAACTCAGCAGCTGAGGTAAGCCAACTCATTGGTCAGCAGGATCATTAATTAGCTCCACAGCAGGTGACTTCTTATTTATCATCCAATATGACATTATGATGTCACTACAACCCCAAATCTGAGCCTGAATGCTATGATATCATTTCAGCATCATAGTTATTCATGAGTCAGTAATTTGGTGACCTCATAGTCGTCTCTAGCCAATAGTTAGCTTCATATTTTTAGTGTAGAAGCTCATGGAAGGTCTGTCCATATAAGGAAACTGCCACAACCTTCCACCAGGTTCCACCAGTTTCCAGACCTTCCAAATGCAGATAGAATGTCTCAGATGTAGAGCTATAAATATAGCTCTAGGTAGCCTAGCTAGAGAAGCAATCACACACACATTTCACACCCCACTTCTGCCTGAAGCCTGAGTCTTCTATCAGATCAGTTCAAGCCTGAAGAACTTGACCTAGCTGAAAAACTCTGTAGGAGCCTCTTTCAGTCTGCTTATCACCTTGCAGGGGTGAGGCACAATCTCTTCAGCTTTTTCACTGCTTTAGTTGGAGCTCTGTAGTTTGTAGGACCAGAGTTAAAGACTACTAGCTTGTGTAAGCAAACCACCACTTTCCATCTAATTGACACTTTGTTGCTTGTAGGGCCAAATATCAATTGCTGGCTTGTGTTGGCTATCATCACTTCTATTTAATTGAAGCTTTGTTGCTTGTAGGGCCAAAGTTAAATTAATAGCTTGTGTTGGTAACAACCACCACTATTATTCGATTAGCCTTTGTTGCTTGTAGGGCCTAAGTCTAATCAAATAACTAGTGTTGGGGTGTAGTACACTTTCTATCTAATCAAGCTCTGTTGCTTGTAGGGCCTTAGCTTGATTACTAGCTTGTGTCAGCACAAAGCTACCACACTCTCAAGTTAGTTTTAACTTGCTGTTGTTGGTCTTGTCCCTTCGCTCCTTGTTTCTTGGCTATCCTTTTAGTCCTTCAGTTGAACAGCCATTCAATTGTTGCAACCTTGAGCCTAGTCGTCCAAGTCTGCTTTCCCCATATTGCATATAAAAACAAAGCATTGGAACCCTGTATGCTCTCCCTCATAGTTTCAAGTATTATCTTGACCAGACTAGTAGCCTTGCTACAAGTGCTTTGAATTGCATTGTTACTGCAAAGTAATAGTGTTATTTGAACACCGGAGTAGAATCTCTTAATTGGGTTCTCCGTTAAAATAGTCTTTGGTTGATATCCCCTTGAACACTATCAGTGGCTAGACTAAACTTGATTGTGTACCTTACACCAACATTTAGTTCTGAGTTCACAGTTTCCAAAACATGTGTAGATGACACCAAGTAAAGAGAGGGGGAAGACTTATGATAATAGAACTAAAGAAATACATGTGTTCTATCCTACTATTTTATACTAGACATATTCACCAATGTCGGATAGATACCATGTGGACTATATACTAAATGGAGGTATAACTGTTGTGGTGATTGATGTTCCTATCTACTGTTATTGGAGCCACATATATTGACAATCGGTTGTTAGGTTGAGTGATCCGATCTTGGACGGTGAATATCGCTAGTATCGCTAGTGTCAGTAAGACATGGAGGGGATAGCGACAGTGATAAGTGTCATTAGGTGTCGAATCATGACACCTGCTAGCTCAAATGTCTATGGACCGACAAACAAAAGAAATAGATGGTGAATTAGTGTATATGTGTGTGTTCCAAGTACTAGGGAGTGAAGTGGGGACTCAATGATACAAAGCCTTGAATGACATGTGGTTTTTGTAGATTTTTCCCCTCTCTCTCTTCCTTACATGAGCAACCTTGTGACCTCTCTATAAGGGTCCCATGGTCTCAATGCCTGAGGCTATAGAGTAAACCCTTGATGTTCCCTCGTTACCCCAAAATAGATCTCAGTAGTGAGTGTTTTTATTCTGAGAGTCCATGACCTTGTGTACTTGAATCAACCTCCTGAGTGAGTCTACACAATGCAATGTAACTTGGATCAACTAGAGGGAGGCCATGAGACTTAGCTTGTGAGGTCCCATAGAGAATACATTGATGCCAAAACCCTATAGACAGGTATTAATGTTGGTATTGACAAAGTATCCGCATATATGCTGTAGGAACAGATTTTGCTAGGCAACTGGTGTGTGACCTGTTCAATGTAGCACAGCAGAGTTTGGAATTGTTCATGTGCACCTGTACACCAAAATTTCAAAAATTTCCCATTTTCCTAGGAGGTGGCTCAGTTTTCACACAAATAGAAAATTTTGTCTCACAGCTTGTTTTAATGTTCCATGGATTCACTTTTAGCTAACTTTTTGTTAACTAGAAAAGTGCGGGGTGCCCTGCAGTGAACCTTGCTTGTAGGCAAAGCAATCATAAGATGTGTATATAAAAGTGTACATTATATAATATCATTACTCAGTGCCACCTTTGTTTTTTGGAAAACATGTCAACCATATCTTTAGCATTTGCGATTCTTTTCTTGGTAGGTGATTTTGCTTTGGGACGTGGAGTTGCAAGGACATGTGATTTTCTGCAAAAAGTTAGTTGTCAGTATGACATAGTCCTGATATTATATCTACCTCAGAGTGGTGTTGAACATATGCCTTTTAGACTGGCCAATGTACCATGGCTGATACTGACGTGACATTCAAGTACAGAGCCAACAAGTGTCTTCCTGTAATCTTGAGGTAAAACAGGCAAACCGATTGTGTTTAATATGGGCACAGGGTTGACAATGTGAGTATCCATTATCTCATCTAATGCCTCTTTCGCAGCTTGACCGACAGGCCAATTTCAGATCAGGAAAGCATCATCAGTGTCATTATCATCAATTCCTTTGCAACATGGTCAGATCAAACACTTTGTAAGATACAATATAAGTGATGGTAGTTACCATCTCTGTTGTCCTGTACAATGTCCAGGCAGTTGGCAACATGAAATCAGATGTGTCAAAAGGGTACAAAGAACAGCTTGTAAACAGCCCAATAGTAAGATTGGAATACCCACCTTTGCACATATTGGTGAAACTGCAGAAAACCAGAGCAGAACGATTGGAGGGACTAGAGGATGGCATCATTCCAATTGAACCAGCGAAAAACATGTTCAAAATACATGCACCACTTACACAAAACAAGAGAACGCAAAAGATGGTGAAGTGAACCCAGCTTCCCCTCATGGTGGCATACGTGTTCACAGATTACCAATCGCAGGGGCAAACAATCCCACATGTCATTGTAGACATAGCGAGACCACCATCCAGAGGGAAGTTGATGATGTTCAATCTTTATGTGGCACTTTCGTGAAGCTCTGGACAAGAAACGATCTGTCTATTGCATGGTTTTGACAAGAAGATCTTCATGCAAGAGTCAGACATATACTTAAAAATGGAAGACAAAATGATGCGGGAACTCAATTAAAAACAAAGGAATGGTGGGGTGCAATGAGTAGAGACAACTTAGAGTAGATTCAAGACTCGAACAGACTGTGATAAAGTGGTGGGTGGACAAGAGCATTAAAAATAGAGCTAGAAATGGATAACAGATGGATTTTCTACCATAAGGAGTAAGCACAGAGGGATAGACGAAGGATTACAGAGAAAGCATGGGATACAACATACAGATGAAGATCCGATGAACCAGGGCAGATACGAAGAAACTGATCAAGATATTGAGTCTGACATGAATCCTGACACATTTTCAGAATGGAAGAGGACCTTGCAAGCAAGGTAAATTTCAGCTACTCCAAAGAAATATGATTCCCTTATTAGGCAGTACACCAGTTCATGGCATCTGAGGATCCTTTCAAAGGTTTTTTAGTGTCATAAGATACTCTTAATTTCCATTAACACCCTCTGTAATTCTCTCTGCATGTTTATTGCATGTTTATTTAATCATACATATGGCATGGTTAGCATTTATGAGTCCTAATGTGCACATTTGTATCATTTATAGGCTCATAGCTTCTATTATTGTCAGCATACAGGCATTCATGCCAAGTTTGTCTGTGACAGACATATTCCAATAAAGAGGTGTAGTTGATAACCTGCCAAAACATAGCCACTCCTGCAACCACACTACTGCAATCCTTGAACATGCAAAACAATGGGCAGTGGTGGTAGTGAGTGTATCACTTGGACTAGAGGGCAGAGGGAGGGACGTCAAGTGAGGATGGTATGAGTGACATTGACAATACCAGCAGTGAGTAGCTGTTTTGGAAACTGTGAACTCAGAACTAAATGTTGGTGTAAGGTACACAATCAAGTTTAGTCTAGCCACTGATAGTGTTCAAGGGGATATCAACCAAAGACTATTTTAACGGAGAACCCAATTAAGAGATTCTACTCCGGTGTTCAAATAACACTATTACTTTGCAGTAACAATGCAATTCAAAGCACTTGTAGCAAGGCTACTAGTCTGGTCAAGATAATACTTGAAACTATGAGGGAGAGCATACAGGGTTCCAATGCTTTGTTTTTATATGCAATATGGGGAAAGCAGACTTGGACGACTAGGCTCAAGGTTGCAACAATTGAATGGCTGTTCAACTGAAGGACTAAAAGGATAGCCAAGAAACAAGGAGCGAAGGGACAAGACCAACAACAGCAAGTTAAAACTAACTTGAGAGTGTGGTAGCTTTGTGCTGACACAAGCTAGTAATCAAGCTAAGGCCCTACAAGCAACAGAGCTTGATTAGATAGAAAGTGTACTACACCCCAACACTAGTTATTTGATTAGACTTAGGCCCTACAAGCAACAAAGGCTAATCGAATAATAGTGGTGGTTGTTACCAACACAAGCTATTAATTTAACTTTGGCCCTACAAGCAACAAAGCTTCAATTAAATAGAAGTGATGATAGCCAACACAAGCCAGCAATTGATATTTGGCCCTACAAGCAACAAAGTGTCAATTAGATGGAAAGTGGTGGTTTGCTTACACAAGCTAGTAGTCTTTAACTCTGGTCCTACAAACTACAGAGCTCCAACTAAAGCAGTGAAAAAGCTGAAGAGATTGTGCCTCACCCCTGCAAGGTGATAAGCAGACTGAAAGAGGCTCCTACAGAGTTTTTCAGCTAGGTCAAGTTCTTCAGGCTTGAACTGATCTGATAGAAGACTCAGGCTTCAGGCAGAAGTGGGGTGTGAAATGTGTGTGTGATTGCTTCTCTAGCTAGGCTACCTAGAGCTATATTTATAGCTCTACATCTGAGACATTCTATCTGCATTTGGAAGGTCTGGAAACTGGTGGAACCTGGTGGAAGGTTGTGGCAGTTTCCTTATATGGACAGACCTTCCATGAGCTTCTAGCCATTTCTACACTATTAATATACAAATTCTGATTGGCCAGAGAGGCTAGAGATGTTAAGACAGTGACACTGCCTCCCTGACTATTAATAGCTGATTAAGAAAATAGAGAAATACTGCTGAATTGTGTCCATTAATGGTTTTATGCTGACCAATGAGTTGGCTTACCTCAGCTGCTGAGTTACAATAAAGGTAATTATTGATAAGCAGCTGAGTTGAAGCTGAGTTCTGGATTTGGCAGGTGTTAGGTCAGCATCCCAAGTCGTGGGCTCTTGTGGACCATTAATGTCAACTCAGGCAGCTGTTACAAAAAATAGAGATATAAGTACAACTACTTATCAGAAACACTTGGAACCCTATAGTCAGACTCTTGAGACTATAATTACATTATAGGGATCCCTAACAAGATGGCACAAGAATTAGAAGACACTGCCTGGCAGGTCTTCAGATTCGGAACGGAGTTGGCCTCCCCGTCATTTGCGACCCATCGGGCCGGATGACCTGCTCCTTGTTCCCGGGGGTGTTATAGAAGTCCGGATCTCAATATATCTACCCCACGATGCCCATGTGTTTCAAACCGTGGCAAACAGCAAGCGTTTTTGTGCCAATATCATAGTGCATGAAGAATTATATTTAAAATACCATGTAAAAAGGATGAACATGTGGACCGTCAGCCCTCCGGCACAGTGATAATGCCGTGACATCCAGATCAATGGCCTGGCATGGAGGAAAAACCTCCCTGCCATGAGGCAGAAAGCTGATGGTTCCAACAAAAAGCAGTGAAATGAGCGGACAATCGACCTCCTCAGATGGTCTGAGGCCCTGTCGGGTAATGCTAGCCTACATGCTCACCTAGCTGGATTACGTAACAGGGTTGGATCCCAATGCCGTTACGTAACGGGATTGGAATGCGATGCTGTTACATAACGGGATTGGGATCCATTCCCGTTACGTAAGCACTAAATGTGTGAACGTTGGCCACTCCTATGACGGCGTGGTCTCCACTGAAAACATCAAGGTTGTCAGGAAAAAAACTGTTTGGATAGAGTTGAATAGATCTGGAAACAATATATCAGTTGACCACAGCAGAACTATGGGGCGACGTTGAGATCTTGAGTGAGGATTTCGATCCTTATCATGACACATGGTTGCACAACGTCAAGAACAGTGAGAGAAATTTCACGGAGTATTTTCTGCCCATTGATGCATGACCTCATTAACTCTTCATCACCCCAATGTCATGTGGACTTGGCTCCTGGCATGAGATTGGATTGCCTTCGGTGTGTGCTAACTTAGACATCAATCAAAGCCTGTCTACAAGGTTTTTTGCCAAGATTTGTAGCAGTTTTGGTACAGGAGGTTCCATTGAAAAGATGGTTGTTAAAATTTCCCCCATGGGATACTGCTTGAAGGTCCTCTCTTTCTATAATTTGCGACACCCCATGCTGCTTATGTAATGGGATTGGAGCCCAATCCCGTTACTAAGCAGGCTGCATGTCAGACGCTGGCAACCTGCGTGGCAGACCAACTTTGAGCGGTCTCTCCTCCACTGAAGGCATGGAAGATTTACACATATGGGCTACAATGATGTATCAGATATAAACCCCAAATCCTGAGACGGCACGGCCTCGTGTAGAATATTCATGGAGAATTTGAATTTCGACCCCTTTCCTGTCGAAAATGTGAACATGGCTGCCAACAAACGAGAAAGATGTCAAGCACTTGACCATATTTTCATAAAGGAGTTTAATATCATCAATGGATGATTTTATTCATTCTTTGTTAGGCATGTTTCTCCACTACACATGTCACAAAGTTGGTTTTTTTGATTCCATGGGCTTTTGAAGGGTCACAGCTTGATGGTGACACATTTACTAGCTCAGATACTTCTCAGACCTATGCTAGAGTTTGGCCCAAGTTTGCAAAATCCTGACCGCTGACACCAGGATGTGAGAATGGAGTTTGATCTCAAAGCCTTGAAACCCTCAGCATGGCCTGCCCCCAGGGAAGATGTTTGTCCAGAAGTGACCCTGATTTACTGCCCTCCTTCAGCCCCCCCGAAAGTATCAAGACATGATTATTACCTCTGTTGAAACTTCTGGGCATCCTGGCTGTCAGTGACTGGTCATGTCAAAGACAAATCTTCACACCACTTCAGGATGTTTCACAGGTTATATTGAAATTTATCTGCACAGATTCCACTGTTACAAACACACATGACACAGTCTGGCCAAATTACCAGCATATAGTCTTGTAAGCTTCGGCAGAAAGTCTGAATACTGTGACGTCACATGTTGGGCGCTAAATATTGTTGCAGTACGTAAAGACACCACCACCAACCAGAAAATTGAGCCTCGAGGCACGACTGCACTGTTCACCATGTCTCCTAAAAATTTGTTAATCACTGCTTCTATCCCCTTTGTTAACAATCATTGGATGACTGACCTCTTTGTGGTGAAAGGACATAAAAAAGTGTGCTTTAGTGATGAGGTCACCTGCATGATTATGCCCCTTTCGCTTCCTCATCACAGTCAAAATTCTCTGCTACACTTGGCAAAACATGTGGATGAAATTCAGCTTAAAATATCAGAGGTCCCTGAGCTTGCAGAACAGTTGGGTCTGGCTGATACACCACCACAAACAGGGAATGGATACATCGGCCTAAGGCAGCACATCCAACCCTTTTTCTACCCATCCCTGTGCACAATTGTCCTTGACCAATGCTTGTGGTCACTTGGCTTTGAGAAGGAGAGCATCAATGTTCAATGGGTCCATCCTCTCAGCGGTCAGCTCACCACAGTCCGTCAAACCCCGGAAAAACACCTGGACAAGCTATTGCAAGGACTTTGGGTTTCTTATGGTGCCCGTGGTTCGGTTGATCTTGGGCAGAGGGGGTCCCCAGATGTTGCCCTCAATGCAGAGGTGGTAGTCCATTCTGCAAACCACAAGAGCACGGCCGAGTTGCATGCAGCACTGGGGAACTTGTATGGAATGGTAGGGATTTTGTTTTCTCTTTTGGTGGTAAGTTTTTTCTTCACCCTCATGCCTCTGTCACTCATGTTCTTGAAGTTGAACAAGTGAGACCACTTGGAAAAGGTTATGGAAGCAGTTTTGTAAGCATCAGATTCTCTTGCTATTCTCCTAGATTGCTCAGTTTCTTCAACAGGTCAGACTCCCACCGCCCACCTACCCTCCAGGCAAAACTTGTGGACATTTACAGCCATTTGCGGTATCAAAATTTTCAGAGCTATTATTATGCGATCATAGTGTCTATTCTTGAGATTTTTTCCAACAAATTTTCAAGAAAAAATGCAGTGATGTATAATTACAACATGCATGACATGATGAAGGTAAGTTCCCCCATGGCTTTCCTCAGATGTGAACTCATTTAGGCACAGTTAAGTGCCAGTTCAAGAGGCTGTGTGTGTGCCTCGACCTTACATGCCAAAAGAGGAATCTGGGAGCACATTCTCAACATCATCAGTGGAAAGGATAGCCAGCCTCTCCAGCTGCCTGCGACCTTCTCTAACATAGGTGGCAAATCTCTGCTAATCACCCAGGGTACTGATGGACCTCATGCCAAAGGGAGCTCAAGGCCTGGTGCCAATGCTGAACTGCAAACCACAAAAGTGGACCTACAGCTCATGTACCAGCATGAGACCTCAGAAAACCAATTGGATCAATTGGCCACTGACTAGGGACCAGTGGACGATGGCATGTGCTTCATCAAAAGGCAGGTTTGGCCGCATGGAAGCCTCCTATCATATGAGGTCCCTGAGAACATATGTTTGATCTTCACTTCTATGACGGCAATCGTAGTCTGACCCACCATGTTTCAAGGTGCCAATCAACTTGGAGCCCCCTACACTGGATGATGTCCAAAAGAAGAAAAAGAAATCTAGCTCTGCTTCAAGGAAGCGCAAGAGGGAGCCCTCCCCCCCTGGTTCAACTCTACCCGAGCATGCAAAGACACAAAAATTGACAGGAAGTCAAAGCCTGGGCCCATATACCACAGGATTGTCGCCAGTCAACCCCCCAACTGACACATACCGCAAGGGTACCGTTGGTCATCCATCCCGGTCTCTGAGCAACATAGGCATGGAGGATGTTTCTGCCCAGGACATCCCAATGCCACCTTCTCCATCCCTGCAGGGAACTCCATCTGCACCAAGCAGAGATGAAGCGTCCAAAGGATCGACCCCTCCCCACTCCCCTCGCTCTGACAGACATAGTGGGGAAGAACAATCTGATGAGGATGAGGAAGATGAATTTGACACGTCTGAAGTTGTGTTTCAGTTTCAACGACGGTTTGAGGAGAAAACTTCCAATTCCCAGCAGAGAGAAAAGAAGTCTGATGCCCCCACCAGACAATTACCTCTGTCACAGCCAATCACTTCTCAGGCGGATGATGCGTCAATTGATCAGGAGTCAGGTCATAGCCAACAGGATGTCGAAGAGGCTCTTCAGGTCTCATCCCACCAGAATGTTGATAAACAACCTCCTCCTCCATCTGAAGCCTCTCCACGTTCCGGACCAAAAAATATGGTGGAGAAATCCAATGTCTCACCTCAACATGAGGCAATGGATATGACTGATCCCCCCTTGACTGACCCAAAGGATGTTGACCAGACAAACAAAGGTGATGATGATGATGTGGATATGGACCTGGAAACATTGCAGACATCCCAGAGTGGAAAGGGCAGCAATGACCCAGCATCGGATGACAGTTCAAGTCTTACAGAAGGATCCACGAGGGCTGACACACCACGATTGAGAAGTGTGCCCCCAGACTTAAATATCCCAAATGCTAAGGACAAAGGGAAAGCAAAAGTCGTGGACCCTGCAGACCATAAGTGCTGCCCCAAACACTGCTCCACTGACCTTAGTTCTTCTCAGTGTGTCGAAGTGAATGAATGGCAGGGCATGGTGGAAGTGCCAAAAATATCGCTGGTATGCAGGATACTTTGCCAAAGAAGGGTGCAAAAAGAAAAGGACGAGGCAAAGGCAAAGGCAAAGGCAAAGGTAAAGAGGGCAAGGAGAAAGCAAAGCCGAAGCGGAAACCAAACGTTCCAAAGCTGCCAAAAAGCAAACCTTTGGTTTCAGAGAGCAAAGAAGATGAGCTTGCAGAAAGCTCAGATGTCGGCTGAGATGACAAAGAGGAAGAGGACTTTGTTCTTTCAGCATCTGCATTGTGTAAACTCAAGGCCATTTGAGAACTCAATGCGAAGATCCCCACCAAATCTTATGCAGAACCTGCGTTGGACCCAAAGAACACAACAGACCGGAAGCTAGACCTAGCTTTGCTTAGCATGCCTGTAAGTTGGTCTGTACTCAAACGGTGTCACACTCACACTCCTCCAGAATGAACCGGTACATGGAGAGCTAACAAGTGTTTGGGAAGACACAGGCGATCCAAACCAGCCATTTGTGTGTAACAGTTTCACCACTCGTTGGCCAGAAATTTCGGTACGTGTGAGTGCTCTCAAGGTGATTCCTCATGCTGCTCACCCAGTTTATTGGATGCCTGGTCTCAAACACTTCTGTGACTTATTGGAGGCTAGTGGGCACAATCGAGACAAGAGGCCTTACAAGTCTCATAACTGCATATCTGTGCTTGACACAATGGTGGCTTCGTGGAGCAACAAAAAGCTCTTTAAAATGCACAAGGATTGTGATATAGATGTGATCCCAATCCAGCCCCCTGCACCGCAAGGATTCAATCGCCAAATATGTGAAAAAATTGGGATGAACCTCTATCAAACACGCCAAGTGCATGGTATGAATGACCCAGTGCAGGCGTGGAACACTTGTTAACAACATTCACAGAGAACCGATTCCGTGACGTGGACAATTACCATTCAGAAATGCAGAAAGGAAGTCTCCACCAACTGCTGGACTCGAATCCAGATGATCCAGGGAGACAAAACATCAACTTCCTCAGTATCCCATTACCACAGAATGCCATGCCCCCCAATTGCATTCAGTGTGTAGGCCCATCTGCCTCCCTTTGCCATTGATTAACATTACTGTGTCCAGATGCATCAGCCTAATAGCACAGGCATCTCAGCAATATTGTGCCACCCCCTTCCCTGCTGACAGCCTGAGTTGGGGACTAGTGGCCACAGTCCCTGCCATGTCACCTGTACATAGAGATGCAGGGAAGTTTGCCACGTGGATCCAAGTAGTCAGTGGCACAAAACTGTGGAGCCTCTTGGAGGATGGTGCATCCAGTCCTCGGCCTTCTGATACTTTAGTCGAGGTTGACCCTAAAGATTTCCAATGGACAGGATTGGTGTTACGCCCTGGACACATCCTGTAAGTGTTCTTCCTTTCTCTTCAGCACACATTGCACTGATACTTGGCAGCATAATGCGTCCTGGAAGGGAACATATTGTATACACGCTCGAGGACTTGATTGTGAAGGGGGGACATTTCTATTTAAAGGTCAGCCTCGGACGCTCGTTGAAGGCAGGATTGCAAGAACATTGGTGGGGTTGTTTGACTACAAACACAGAACACTTGGCATCAGAATCAATCTTCTATCGACTGCTCAAACATTACAAGCATTGCTTGTTACTGCTGGAGTATGATAAGACAGTGGACCATATGTGTCACATGGTCACCGGATTTACCAGAGGATGAGGAGCTGGCAGCTCTCCTGGAAATGGTCATGTGCCCTGAGGAGTTTGAGCCACAGGTGTTACTTAACAACGACCATGAAAGGGAGATGCCCTGGGTTTGGCCTGATGGTTTGAAGGAGGACAGACTGCAAGGGAAGGGCATGGCACTTTATATGCTGAATGAAATGCCACACCTCTATCCCCTGTGCCAGCAGTTTTGGATGAGCATAGAGGGCTACAAGGTTTGGTGCTCTAACCAATCCCAGGATCCTCAGAGCAATGGGGGAGAGGAGGATGTATCTAATGGAATATAAAATGGTTTTACACATCACCTCTCAGTCAGCACAGAAGGCTTGTGCAGATCCTTATTAGCTCCATGAGATTCAACAGACATACCTATGTTCTAGGTGTACAGGTATGGTGTCTTTAGACCTCCTTGCTTCCATATTGTGGTCTGATTCACTGAGACGGACTCCTGCCCGTCCTGTCATGGATGTAGCTATGCATGTACAGAATAAATTGACAACAGATTTGCATCTCAAGATGCAGCACACATGTTGGATACGTCACATGGATAAGTACAGCGGGTATTTTTATTAAAACCATAGCTGACAGGATTAAAGTGTTGAATTCCCAGTCAACTTGGCAGCATGATTCCTCTACCGCATTGGATCCCAACCCCATTCCATGGTGTTTGTGCTTTGGACGTTGGTTTTGTTCGCAACTCGTGTGACTTACATACCGAAAGTACCAGTCCCAATAGCAAACTGTCACAACAATGTATCTACATCCCCTCGGGTCCTTTGGTTCTGTTCACCATGCTCAGTGGGTCTCGCTGCTATCACAGGGAATGCATGGTTGATGACCCAAGCATCACTGTACCCAGTGCAAACCAACCTCCTACTGTTTTTGTGAGGTGCAGCAAAATGTGCCAATGTGCGCCCTGTGAATGCAATGACTTGGCCTGGGTGTGTGGGGATTTTTCTACCCAGCTGCGGCAGGCAAAGTTCACCTCACTCCCAGCCCTCTCCCAGGAAGATGACCCAGGCGTAAGTCCATGGATGGTCTGACCAGTCTAGATGCAGAATTTGGCTTCCACCTTCCTTGACAGCAAGAGTGAAGAATAATCCTTGAAAATCCAACGATCGCCTGGCTGCAAATGAATGCTGGATGGATGGGAACGATAGCACACAATCATGTGCACTGGTCCACAAAAATCATGACACTCAGAACAATAAATGCAGACTGGGGTGCACTCACGTCTTTTGCCTCTCCCAATTTGGCCTATCATAGCGATACAACAGGTTGTTCATCTGTGGGATGACCATTTTTCCCAGCAATGCGAGAAACTCGTCCAAGGCAGTTTCCACACATCTGTTCTGAGTTCTGGAATCAACGGTCACCCTGGGGAAGGAGGAATAATGTTCCCATATTCCAAAATGACACTGCTTTGAATCAGAGCAGTTCAGCCATTTCTCTGAAGAAGTTAGCCCTTTGTCATTCATTCTGTCCCAAATTTTAAGCATTTGTTGATTCACCCTGTCATCAAACACCCTGTCAAAACACATCACCAGAAACCGAGGGGTTTCTTGATGGTATCTCCAGGGAGAGGACACAAAGAAATGACCATGAGTTGGATAGGGAAAGAGGTCGTGAGGATCTAGGGACACTGAGGGTGTCAAGCCTGCAAAAATAGCTTTTTGAGAGGCAGGCCTTTTGATAAACTGCCCTGAAGGTCGAGTGGTGACAAAGTGGGCTATATTCAGTGCTGTCCTCAGCCAAAACAATGATCAAGGCCAGGCATATGGGAATGACATTACTGCTGTCTGCCGCTTGTTTGCAAAGAACTTTGGGAAGGACCTCTGTCATATACTGAATCTGACGTTTTAGTAATCTGGCTTCCGATCTCCTGCCTCGTTTCCATGTGCTTAAATATGGAGGTGAGTGTTGGCCACCCACGTCCCTAACCATGCTTGAAGGAGGCTGGGGGGTTAAAGCCACTGTGGGTAGGGGACCTGGCCTGGGTCAAAAATCAAATCTTCCAACCACACATTCATTCACCTTCATGGTCAACTTGCATCCCCTCCACCTTCTCCAGCCCCTTGATCATGCAATGGAAGGTGATTACATAATGGGATTGGATTCCGATCCTGTTACGTAACAGTGCCGGGAAAAGCACATTACATAACAGGATTGGATTCCAATCCCATTACATAACAGCACTGGAAACAAAAGAACATTACGTAATGGGATTGGACTCCAATCCCGTTATGTAATCACATCTTTTGACGTTGTCCATGTGGCCATTTTCAATCCAGCTTTATGGCGCATGTGAACGGAAGGGGGCCATTAAGCCTTGCAATCCTTGTGGATATGTCAGCCACATTTGCACCCCCATGCACACAAAGCATCACTCTCAATATATGTGCCCCATACTTGGCTCTACTGCATTCATAACATGTATAGAATTTGGTGTTTTGATTCTCCTATCACTGCATGCTCTTGCATGTATTACCATTCCACATTAAACATAACCACCAGGGAGGCTTGTCACAAATCACTGCATACTGTACCACCCTCAGGTTCAGGTCTTCCTGGAAGCCCATATTCGCCACTCCTGAGGCATGTAGGTTTCTATCACCCCCTTATTGCACATGACAACAGCCTACTTTGGGAAAAATTGCAGCAAAATGTGACATCGCAGATGATGTGCATGTCTTGCAGATCTGGTACAACCCCCATACGTTTTTACGAGTTCCCCCAGTGGGACGTTGGCAATGCAATCAGACAAGTGGACGCAGATCAAATGGGACAGAATGTCCGGAGATCACCACCACTTTCGATGACGACAGTTGTCATGATCAAAATCAGGGCTTCCAAATGTTCTGGCTTTACAGCCAAATATCGCCAGCTTTTATTCGTATTGTCTTTCCTTGATTCTGCCATATGGCCACCGACTCAAGCATCTCCTTGCACAATGGTTAGATTGGTATTCATCAAATGTTGCAGAAACATTCATCGAAAGAATGATTTCAAAGTTCTTATGGCACATGTCCATCGTTTACATATTTTTCAACATTTTATCTGCATTACATCTGTGACTATCTTGTTTGGCATCATTTTTTTGCGGATTTGGCAAGAGAATACAAATTACCCAAATCATGCCGCGGCACAAAGTAGACACATCCTCCAGAAATATTCCTCCAAATGTCTGTTCTTCACCTTGGTTAAATGCTGTTTAGTCTACCATCACATGAGACCAGCGATTAACCATTTGGATGACCTCATACCATCATACATGCCTGGGGGTTCAATCACACATCGTCTTCTATCTTCACAGACCTCACCCCTTGTTGAGAAAATTTGCCCTGATATGTCTGTCTCACCTGGCCTTTGTTCATTCACATTTAACAGCGTCCGGAAAACAGTTAAGGCGGCATCGAGCAACCTTTTCAACATTCCCCAAACCCTTGTGGGCCATGGCAAGCAGCTGGATTGTACAAAAAACACGCAACATCCTGTGGGAGCTCAAACAATGTGTCCATGTATGGAGGGAGGAGGTCCTACTCTTGATGCAACCAAAAAACCTTGCAATTCTTTTACTGGTCGTGAGCTTGCTAGATTTTTGGCACATGACAAAGACATACAGTTGGAGACAAACTACGCCCTCACTATGTATCTATGCACAAAAGAGGCCATGGAGCTTGCAAATTTTGACTCTTCACTCACTGGTGTGCTCATTCCACTGTCCATGATTGTTGATAGGCTTCCTATCAATCTCCTGTCTGAGATACTCACGGTACACAACATCCCCTGCACTTCCAAGTAAAAAGCAGAAGAGTTACGCCAGATTGTCCACAGCCATGATGAGGAAACATGTATGGCATGTTCTGATTATACATGTGTGTTTGTTCCAGTCACTGACCACAGAAAGAAGGCCAAAAAATGTCAGCCTGTAACTTACCAGAGAAAATTGACTAGCCATGCACCACCAGTCAGACCCAAGCTCCACCAACACACCACCCCCTCACCCTTCCCACCACAGCCTAACTCTGCGACAGACCTGGAAGAAGTCGCATATTCATTCTGCCAGGCTACAACACCTTCAGCCCTCCAAGAAGTTGGCTGTGCAGTATGTGGTATGCTTGTCCCCCATTCTTATGCACATAGGACACAGAACGACTCGCAGAGAAAGAAAAGAATCAACAGATGAAATTCAAGAACTCGAGGGCCCCATGACTGATGCAAACTGTGCACATGTATGCTCTGAATGCTCCAAACTGCTGTTTAAAAAGAAAATACCTCTCCTCTCGTTGGCCAATGGCAATTGGTTGGGTGATGGTCCTATCCAGTTGACTGATTTGAGCTATGCAGAAAAGCTGCTTATTGCACAGGTATGACCAAACTATTATGTGGCACGGGTGGAGTCAGGAATGCATAAAATGCATGCAAATGCAGTTCTTGTTCCTAATCCCATGGCAAAAATATGCACAATGCTTCCGCCTCATCGTGATGACATTGATGAAGTCATGGCTTTTGTATACACAGGTCCCACACACCCAAGCCAGGAAGATTTGAGAAGAACACCCTTCTTAGTACGCCGTCGAAAAATCACTGCAGCAATGGAGTAGTTGAAATTGAATCACTGTGATTACCACAACCTCATCATTTCTCAAGACAACCTGAACTCCAATGAAGATGAAGCCATCCCTTTCACCATCGAATATCATAAGAGGGACTTGAATAAATATTCTATGTCTACTGGTATTCATGATTTTGAAGAAGAGATGGGAATGGAAGAAGGAGACTGTCCCTTCACAGTGCATGGATTAATCTCCGATCAATTGAAAGTACACGATAGAGATGCAATGATATCAGAGGCTATAAGACACATGGAAATGGGAGGAAAGTCCTTAGGGATTGGACACGGGAACAAACCATGCTTGTTGTACAACAACCCTCAGCTCTACCCACAGGCGTTTCCATGGTTATTTCCATATGGGTTGGGTGGGGTAGGTAATGATAGGGGGTTTCAAACCGTGCCTGAAGTTCACCGAAAGCATCAACTCCTCATGTATCATGACAAACGGTTCCAAAAAGATGCAAGCTTCGTGCTCATTGCATTTAACAATGCACAGATAAAAGATGCCACTACCAGTGGCTTCATCCCAACCAAAAAGGCCAATTTTCCAGAGATGGTAGAGCAAATCATGACCTTAGATAAGACGACGCTGCAAGATTTGGCAGCCTGACTCCGGAAAGGTGAGCATGTGAAACCTGAAACGTCAGCAGAAAAACAATGCTACCAGGTAATAAAAGATTTAGACCATGTGTCTGGTCATGTGGAAGGCTCAGGAACGGCCTGCAAGTTTATGAACAATGAGGCTTGGGCGTTGGTCAGTTACATTGGTGCTCCCACCTGGTACATTACTTTTGCACCAGCAGACGAGAAACATCCCATTGCCCTCTATTATGCTGATACAGAAAAACCATTTTATCCAAAAATAAGAATACCTGATGAAAGGCATAATCTGATAGCAAATAGCCCTGTAGGGAGTGCTTGTTTCTTTCATGTCATGGTCGATGCTTTTCTAAGACATGTTTTGAAAGTGGACCAGGATAAGGCTGGGCTGTGGGGGAAAACAAAAGGTTACTACGGCACGGTAGAACAGCAGGGAAGGCTGACATTGCATCTGCACATGTTATTATGGATTGAAAATGCACTCACCCCCCAAGACATTCGTGATCGGTTATTAGATGATGATTCAGAATTCCAGCAAACATTAATCAAGTATTTGGAAGACGGTCACCAGGGGGACTATCTAGGTGCAGAAGAACATGCTGTCAAATCCGACTTGGATCAGTATGAGCGACTGCCAGGTTACATTAATCCCAGTTTGTCCTTACCTGTGGAACCACCATGCGGGCATGGTCAGATTCTCAGCAAAGAAGATGTAGCCCTAGAAAAAAGGACCTGGTGGATGAACTTCAGATCCACGGTAAATGATTTGATATTCAGAAACAACAAGCACAGGTGTAGAAAAGATTGGTGCCTTAAGAACAAATGGAATAAATGTAAAGCTCGTTTTCCCAGGCATCAATTCCCAGAAACACATGTTGATGAGGAAGGCCATCTTAATATGAAGAAGATGGAACCTATGATCAACACTTTCAATTCTATGTTAACTTATCTTCTGCGGTGTAATTCAGATGTCACCAGTCTGTTATCAGGAACTTCGATCAAAGCTGTAATTGCCTATGTGACGGACTATGTCACCAAATCCCCCCTAAAGACTTATAATATTTTTGAAACTGATACATGACATGTTTGACAGGAATACCTGATGCTCAATGGTGACAAAACACGTCAGGACAAGGCTCGAAGCTTGCTCCAAAATTGTCAATGGGCTAACCACCAAAATGCAGATAGGTAGCCCTATGGCTGCTGCATACGTGTTGGGCTGCCTGATCATTATGCTAGTCATGATTTTAAACCTGCCAGCCATACGTCAAGGAAGTTTTGAGCTCTTGGCCTAATGTGATGACTTGGGGAAAATGAGGTGCAAGGAAAAGGTTTTACTAGGAAAGTCAAAGAGAGTATGTTGCATTCAGTGCTGTTAATTACACACAGCCATATTGTCTGGATCATTTGAGCTTGTATGACTTTGACTTTGTGAGAAGCAAAGGGTTAGGAGATCCAAAAAAACAAGAGACCTGAAGAACCTGAAGATGTTGTTTTGAATCTGATGACGAGCATTCAGAAGACTGATTCGAAGACGAATGTGTTCGAAAAGAGGGGACATCACCACAGAGAACAAAAGAAAGCACAAAGAACACAGTACTGACTATTACAATTCTACCCGGTCACCCTTATCTCGACAGTATCAGGTCAAAATGCTTCAAGAAAAAGATTCAAAGGTACCCAATTTTTTAGGAGGTCCTTTGCCAAGAAAGGATGCTGGAAATGATGAACATTACTGCATGACCATGTTAACATTGTTCAAACCCTGGAGGGGGGGAGAACAACTGAAGGAAGAGAGGCAAACATGGAAACAAGCTTTTGAAACACATACCTTCACTCCACGTCAGTTGGAAGTCATGAAGTTTTTTAATATACGGTATGAATGCCTAGATGCTAAAGATGATTATAGTGCACAAATGAAGGCAGATGCTTCCTTAAACACAGATTTTGAGATTGATGGTGGTAATGATGAATGGCATCAAGAAAAAGACATGATGACCCAGCTAGAAGATTATATGGACACCAACATGTTGGTGGATGAATTAGAAACACCTTCAAAACAAACACTTAAAAGGCTAGAAGACATGAAAAAGACAAAACAACGCATGGAAAATGCGGGATGGTTCTCTGGAGACCCTGTAAGATGCATATCAGGCTCCCTTGCATCACCTCTGTCGCAAGGGGTGGTAGATTCCAATACCAAAATTCAGTGGAAAAATTTGCTAGAAGATAAGCGTCAGCAGGTGCTGAACAAAGATGACTTTAGCACAGCAGCTACCTCAGGACAAAAAAACTCTAATCAAAACGACTTTCCTTTACAAGACCATAGTGGCACCATTGAGAATGAGGTTCGCATTATTGATCACGGAAAGGAACAAGTCTCAGGGAAACAAAATATTAATACCATGATTACTGACACAATCCTCCACTTTAAGTTACGTCCAGAACAAGAACGGGCTTTCAGCATCATAGCAAATCATGCCATCAAGCCGCAACAGAAGCAGCTGAAGATGTATATAGGTGGCATGGCAGGTACTGGTATGTCGCAAGTAGTAAAAGCCTTAAGACACTTCTTCGTACAAAGAAATGAAGTACATCGATTAGAGATAGTAGCACCCACCAGAAGTGCTGCAGCTTTGATAGGTGGTTCCACATATCATTCACTGCTGGGATTTCAAGAAAAAGAAGAAGGAAGAACTTCTGCCACTGCACTCAGTAAGGTCAAAACACGTCTACAGCATTGCAAATACATCTTACTTGATGAAGTATCCATGCTCTCATGTCAAAACCTGTATGACATTAGCAAAAGACTGGCTTTAGCATCAGACAATGCGCAGGATGCCTTCGGGGGCATCAATTTTATTTTATGTGGTGACTTTGCACAATTGCCTCCAGTAAGAGCAAAGGCCCTATATCATATGGATGTTACGATTCCCTAGGAGGACGGTCCGACAGGAATTGTTCGTACCGTCCTGTAGGATATCAAAAGTTCATTTGCATTTCTCATTGCCATTCCCACGAATAGAATTGATTAGACTTTTTTGTTCCCATGATTAAAAATTTGAAGTTCCCACACTTGAGATAGTGTTTGCTAGTTCATGATGGTCCCAATTTGGTATCGGCTGTGGCTGAAAATAGCCAGGATTCTCCATACTATCACACTTTGCCCACAGGTTTTCAGGAGCTGGTTCATTGCAGTTAAGCTTTTCTGTGTATACTAAGATGATCTCCCTTTACGGTTTCTGAAACCATGCTTTCCTTCCAACACTAGACCTCGAAAGTGATCATGAAAACATAGTCACATGATCGTACTATCTGTAATCCTACCCTATTTATAGACACTTTCATTCCAATTTTGATAGATGTGCAACAAGCACTTGCAATAAATGGAGATTTTTTGACTGACTGACCGATGGATAGTTCTTTTCCAGCTGAATACTTCGAACAGTGTTTGTGATGTCCCATCTCATGTAGCATTCAATTGCGGCTAATACGCCTGCCAGTGGCCTGGCTTCCGAGTCCTCTAATTCTAGTCGAGCCCAATTCGTTATACTCCAACAGCAGTGTAAGCACCAACACCAGAACTCAATTTGTTTAAAATTTATGCGTGGCTGGTGTTGATGCTCCATTTGCCATTTTCCCTATGCATTCTCTTGTATTGGCTTGCTAGCCAGCACATTTGCAGTTCAGTTCATTTTAAACTTTTACAAAATGAACTGAACTGTGAATTGTTCATGCAGCCAGTTCAGGTTGTCCAGGTGACCCGACCAGACCTTGAATGGCGCACTAAGTCTGACTGCCATGAATATTTTAGCAGTACATTCATATAGGTCCACGTATATGGTGGCAGATATGCCTCATTCGACACTGCAAAAAAACTCATTGATTTGGGAATCACATTACACACACCCATACCCCTCTATATTCTTCACCAGAGAGACAGCACATTCACCACATTTTGGGTATTAGTGTTTGGGGCTTGTGCATATAGAGCTGTGTGAGAATATGCTATGTATTTGCAATACAAAAGCTCCGAGTATGCGGAGGGTGAAGTACAGTGAGTTGGCCCCAACGGGGCCAGCTACTTGAAGTTCAAGTGCAGGTCGGATTTCAGATTTCCAAGGGTGAAATACACTAGCTACCCACATTTTTAAGTATATACAACTCTTTATGATATGTGGAATATGAACACCAATGGGTATTTTCAAAAATGTATCATACTTGGAGCTCCAGATGCCTTTAAGTCCATTCCACTGTATCTACCGTGACACCTGGCAGGTATTCCAGAGTGCTGTCAAGTGTCGCACAAATTTCATATATTCAAATAAGTATGATTGTGTCATTGTACCAATACAAGCTAATCATCCAGGTCCCCCGTAACTTTGTCCTCATCATACAGCAGCTTGCCATGACAATACAAGTTGTTGTCCTGTTGCGCAACAGCCATCTCAACGTGTGGCACTGGCGTCAATGTCAGCTCTGGAGGTTTAATGGAGAGCAAACGTGTGCCTGTATCCATACTAGCCCACTATTTGCTTCTACCCGATTGCCTTTGTTGCTTGTGACTGCAGGCTGTTACTTTGTCGGCTGGAGCGGTCGCGGGGGAGAGAACAATAAGCTAGACATAGACGATCAATTGACAGGGGGGGATACACACCTTGGTGGCTGACCTTCCAGGAGCCTTTGGGGTTGGCAAGATTGTGGTTTTGGAACAGAATTGACCTCGTTGCTGCCGTCGACAAGTGATAATAGCTCATCATTGAACGATGGCGTGTCCTGATGTGCCACAGACG